>CABPRJ010002415.1:173957-229401 GCA_902439185.1 Cinara cedri
TTTTTTTTTTTTTTTATATTATAGGTTATAAAAGTAAAATGTATACGGTCATATTTTTGCGGTTCGAAAAACGACATTTATTTTCTTATTTTCGAAATAAAATATATTTTATGAAGATCCTTCATCGAATTAGAATGACTGAAATGCCTTTATATTTCGATTGCTCCGCTCGAAATTCGTTTAGTTTATTTAATAGTCGCCCGGATAGTGGCGAGTTGGGGAAATCGCTCTTTCCCCCCTCTCCTATTGGCTTTTCGTGGGTGAATCGTTGGGCGTTTCGAAAAAAATGTTTCAAATAAATTACTTCCGAGCAGAATGTCTTCAAAGGTGCAAAAAAAAAAAAAGTCAAAAAATAAAGCGAAAAATTGTTTTCCGAGCAAAAAACTCATCCCAGTAGAACGAATAGTTTATCGGTACACTACGAATAAATCGGTCCACTATGCGGATAAAAAAACAAATCGTATTAAAATAATAGAATTACAATATCCATTCGTAATATTGTTTTATTTGTTTTTGTAATTTTATTATATTTTATGTATAATAAAACTCCCCTCTCCCCGGGAAAAATAAATTGCTGCGGGTCAATACACAGTTAACAGTAAATTACACTTGTAACTTCTGATGTTTACTACCCATACTTAATTTAAATACCTACGGGGACTATGCGTATTATTTTTAATTGATAGTTGTCGTAAATCCCTATTCCAGTGTAGTTTTCGCTCGAAAGAAAAAAATTGATTACCAAATGTTCAGTAGTTATAACAATCAGTTGCGAACTACTGAAAAATAGTTATTAACTGTAGTACTATATAAGTTCATAAACAGCAAGTGACATGGCGCAGCAATATGTTCCGGCTGAGTACTCGTTAGTGATTAATACCACCGTTTAAGATTCCGAACGAAGCGCGGAATACATATTTTTAACTATTATGATGCATTTTTTTCTGTTTCTAAACTTTTCAACCGTAAATCTTGTCTAAAACTTTCTTAGTACTTCGTTGTAGACTTGTCAATATAGTCGGTGAATTGAGTAGATGTTATTTTTTTCTCGTTCGCACTTTTTTTTTTTTTTTTTTTTTTTTTTTTTTTTTTTATAAACGAAGGAGACTGGCGATTTTTCGTATAATTTTTGTTGATTTCCGAGTTACCTCGGGAACAATAGGAAAATTACGACCAATAATACCGTAGGCATCTGTCCAGTATTAATTGTCTGGTAGTACATCGTATAGTGAACAAATTAATAATAATTTTCAGTTTTTCCGAAAAGATAAGGGTACTGAGAGATTATTTTGAATAGTTTTTTTTTTTTTTTTTTAATATATTTAGAATTTATCCGATTCGGATAAAAGTTGGAAACCACGCGTGTGAGGTTAAATGAACGCGACTGGATCTAATTTATTATTGAACCCCGAGTATATAACACAGTTAGAGAATAATAATACGAAGAAAAGAAATGTTTCTGTTACATTATTTCCCGGTAGGACTGTAGCGATGTAAAATGAAAATATGTCAAAAACGCAACAGGATATATTATTATTATTATTGTTACAAGGACGTGTATTATTATTAATATAAATTATTAGTCGCGTCGGTTAACGTTATTATTATACCTGCCAACCGCAATATTTAACGATTTATCATTGAACGTTTCGTTTTTTTTTCGTTTTTTTTTTTTTTTTTTTTTTTTTTTTTTTACAATAGTTATTTCGCATAGACGATTTCTGTACCTCTAGAGTTCGGAGTATACGTTCGTTCGTGTTTCTTTTTTTTTTTTTTATCGGCAACGATGACGGCGGAAATCACGGGACCGCACGTCGAAAAACAAAAAAAAAAAAAAACAAAACAAAACAAAACCGTACGAATGTTCACAGTCCATGTTGTTATAGCGGTATATATATAAGGGGGTCGTCGAGGGTCGTAATAATTGCACCCTCGGAATTGCGTACGACGCACGCTTTTTTCGCGGACGGATTTAACCGCGGCTAATTGAATTTCCCTTTCGAAATGATAATAATAATTATGATTAGCAGTCGTGTTTGGTTTACCCGCAGCGGTTCGCCAAACGGAAATCTCGATTATCGAAACTCGATTCTCTGCGTAGTGTCCGTATTTCCAAAAGCGAAACAAGTCCATAACAGTCCTTGAACGGATTCCGCGGTTTAATAATAATTGGTACGACATCGACGACCGGCTGTACCGTCATGATATAATATTATAATTCAATTATAATTAATTACGGTTTTACGCGCCCTCGAGAATAACAATGCAGGTCACGCGTTCGTAAAAAAATGTTTTATAATTAAAATAATGAAAAAAAAAAAATACGAGCTTTTCATAAACAGCTTACGATAGAAGTCAACACTCTTCGAAATATCGCGCTTGGCCACTTAAACGGGCCGCCCCGAGTAATATATTCGATCCCGAATCAATCCGTTATGGTAAACGGCCAGTCGATTTTACTCTTCTAGTTTATTTTCGCACCGAGCGCGACATCTGGTCTATGCACGCGGTTCGGCGTTTCGACGCGGAAAAGGCAAATTTATCCAGACGACAAAGATAAAGGACAACGCCGCTCGAAATCATCGCCACTAGATAGAATATATATACGGATACATAAAGATAACAAATATTTTACATTATTTCAGATAAAACGCGTAGTCCACAAGCGGACTTTGGCTGGGTAAAAAAAGGAAAAAGAAAAGAGTAAATCGTTTTAAAATTAATTTAATTTTTAGTCGGGAAAATCGATAACGTGCGTCGTGTACTTCGAGTTAATATTTCAACGAAACCGTACGTATGTATGAATAATCGTAACGTTTTAAACGAAACCAGTCCGGACCACTGTAATGTTAAATGCGTGTACTCGAACAGCCAATAAACGCCAATAGCGACTGTCGTCAACAACCGTAAATTAAAAATTGATTATTTTTCAGCCCGGATCCACGCGTCGTATTGTATGTATACGTCGTAATTTCCGAATCCCGCGATATCTACCGCCTCGGCAAATTCCTAAACACCCCGGTCTCCGGCGGTCGCCAATATTATATCTAATACGTTCGAATATTATAATATTTCGAAAAAGTCCGTGTCCCGA
Source organism: Cinara cedri (assembly GCA_902439185.1). Taxonomy (NCBI): domain Eukaryota; kingdom Metazoa; phylum Arthropoda; class Insecta; order Hemiptera; family Aphididae; genus Cinara; species Cinara cedri. The sequence continues at coordinate 177,052 of CABPRJ010002415.1, forward strand.
CGATATTTTTATTTTATTTCGGCAATTTTCTCCCGAGTGTAATGTCTACGTAACACTGTAACTGCGGTACACCTGCGTATCGCGTCACGTTATAAAATAACATACGAACGGAAAACAAACTAAGTTTCCGGTGTATCGTGTTTTTAATGAGTTGAAACTCTAGAGAAATATTGTTTAAGGATCCCTACCCATCGCAGTGCCCGTACGCTGTAGTATATAGTTTCGGTGTAAAATTAAAAACCGATCAATTAGGGAGGAGACGCCGCCTCTGACTGTGTAATAATATTATTATAGCGTAACCCGACGAAAATCGGCCCAAATTAAAATCGATGGTTTTCGGACTTTCGGCTTCCGCGGTGTACCCATTTACGTAATAATAAATCAAAAACGGTCTGTTAATGTACGTCACGATAGAAAAAAATAAAAAAAAAAAAAAAAAAAAAAAAAAAACGAAAAAAACGAAAACTTTCGTAATGATTGTATAATGTATAGGTATATCGTGTTTTTATACGGTACAAAGCATTTAGGCATTGCGTTTGTTTATTTTCGCGTGCGTCCACTGACTGACGTTTTCCTACTGTTTGTTTATTTATTCTGCAGCTATCTATTTATGGCCGACGTCCACTGAATTATGAACGCGGTTCGACTATTATCGCGTCCACAGAACCGTACACGGTTTAACAATAATTTTCGGATATCCGTCTAGAAATTATTTACTTTCGAGGGAGTATGTATTATTTTTGTCGGTTCCACACCCCTTACACGCCCCTATATTGATATTTCCGTTTTATTAGACACCGTTATAATACATCCATTTAAAAGGTCACGTACAGGCGATTTTAACGGAGTTTCGAAAAAGAATAAAAATATTAAACCAATGAAAAACCATTAAAAATCGATTTCATTACACGAATGATAAACACATATGAGACGCAGTAGTCACACGGTTTTATTCTAGAAATCGATATGATTGTGAGCAATTTTTCATTTTAACGCGCACCATTTTTCAGCCCGAAATTCGTCTGTTCGGAATACTGAAATGATAAAGTGAATTTTTATTCAATTTTTATTCGTTTTCCAATCAGTTTTCATAATAATTGGGAAAAATTGGAAAAAAAAGCGCAGAAAATACGGACATGTTTGTAGTTTTCTTATTTATCGTTTTTGTTTTTTGTTGCAAATCGGTTAAAAATTATCGCAAAGAGTTAAAACATTCACAAAATACTTATATTAGCTTCTTCTAGACACGATAAAATAATTAATAGATGTTGGCTTTTTTTGTTTTTATTAGTGTCAAGTTGAACTGTGCGGTTTAAAAAAACTGTCGGAAGTAGTCACGCGTAGTGGTATTTTTTTTTTTATAGCTGTTTAAATTTTAAACTTAAAACGAAAACAGTAAAAACGCGGCATTTCAAAACACGTTTAACCGCGAAATTCACTCACAATCGTTATCCGTTGGGAATGATATTTTATCGTGGCGTACATATATAAAGTCAATAATTCCGCGTATCCAAAATTCCCGACTTTCCGTTTACAACGGCGGCATACCCGTCAGCGGTATTAGCTATTTTGTCGTACCATTGTAATTTTGTTGTTAGACGTCGTTGGTAAAAAATTCTTCAACGATTGAATTGTCGATGGAATTATTTCGCGAATTTAATAAGTACCCAGCGCGAAAATATTAGTATTAGGTGGTCACTGTTTGTTATGGTTGGCGCCGGATGCGGCCGGTTCGCTAGAAAAAAAAAAAAAAAAAAGGACGGACATACTTCGCACGTGGGTGCAGCCACTGTTGTAAATGAGAAGTAGGGAAGCTAGGATACAGACGGGAATTCAATTTATACATAAACTATTGTTTATAAAAAAAAAAAAAAAAAAACGATTTTGAGCGGAGTTCAGTTGACAGTGTTGTTTCGTCAACAATCTATGTAACATATGTCATATTATGGTAAAATTATTATAAAAATGTGCGTTTCCGTTACAATAATGATTGTTTAAAAAAGATTTATACACGGATAAAATCTCAATAATAACAGTAAATGAATAAAAACGGTTATCAATTACAACGTTTTTTTTTTTTTTTAATCTTTCAATCTTGTTCAACCTTGTGAACCAGGTTTTCCTCATTATCTCGAATATTAATGACAATTTCAAAAAATAACCTCTTTAAACCTAACCTCCCAGAGGACATTATTTTTTTTTTTCAGAAATGGCGCTATACTTGATAATCCGAGTAAGCTTTTTGGTAGAAAAAGTGTTTACATAAAAAAAAAAAAAAAAAAATAAAATAAAATAAACATCTTTGTAAAACCAGTGCGTTATTCGCTGAACTCGGAATCTAAAATAATAATGAAAAAAAAAAAAAAAAAAAAAGTACGCGCAAAAACGCAGCATGGGTTTTTAATGTTATTAACGCGCAAACGTGACAAAATCAATTAATTTCCGGTCCGAATGCAATTTCTTAACCACCGTTTCGTAGCAATTATAATACTATAATCATGTTACGTAATAATTATTATTTTAGCGGCGCGAACGTTTTCATCATCACTGGCGGGATTATTACTCTCTGACCTTTATACGGGTTGTGCGGCGGTAACCTCTACGACCACTAATAACCAGGCTCTCTCCGTTAAATTTAACGGCGAATGTAACGTCGCCGTTCGCCTTATCGTTGTAAATAATTTACTAATTAGGCGAAATATTGAACAGAAATCGAACATGATCCTACCGAAAATACAACCGACCATAGGAAATTATTATTGCGGTTACCACGTTCTAGTCGATAATCCATACAGAGTTACGATTGGAGTTCGGAAGTTGTAGGAACTAAAAAAGACAAAATACGTACTTCACGTATAATATAAAAGTATTTAAAAAAAAAAAAAAAATGTAATAAATTTGCAAAAAAAAATATTCAAAGTTTATTAATCAAAAACTTGTTATAATGTCATTATTAATGCGCACAAAAATTATACGGATTATTGACCGAGACGATAGGCAATAACAGTAAATAACTACGTTGAATGTTATTGAGTTTTATATTCAATATTATTTACAACACATAAAATACAAAAATTCGATTTTTTTTTTTTATCGAATATAAAATTATACGCATAACACGCCCGTAAAACTAAACGCATATTCTATAAAAATTAACGAATTATGAATTTCCAGCTTGGTCCGCTATGAATCCCATAACTCCCGAGCCCCAGTCACAACGAACCCCTTTAAATTCGATACGCGATTAATGTTTCCTAATTTTTTTTTTTTTTTTTTCACTAAATACGGACGTATTTGACAACGGCTGAGTTGGGACGCAGTCTCATCCAGCGGCGCGCAACGGATTTTAAGCACAACACTTTCGCAGCCTGGATGTTTCACGCTGTTATACGCGCATGTATAAATAAATCGGTTAAGAATTAGGCCGATGCATTCGCAACCATAACTTATATTGAGATCCGAATAAAGGTACTTATTCGCGTTCCGTTAATCGGCTTATGAACATTTTGTCCAAGTGGGTAACATTTAAAACGTGGTACAATGAGGGATAAGGCGTATTTTATGAAGAAGGTGTGGAGAAGGTGCCGAAATATACGCTTTTCATGATTGTTGACAAATGTACGCCGTGACACTGCATTATTTATTTATTTGAATATCAACAATGAATAGACGTTATTTAGTTTAATTTGTCGAACAAACGTTCTTTAACAATGGGTTTAAAACAAATTGACGGTTAAAAACCGTAATGTGAATTCGCAAATCGAAAAAATAAAAAACGAACGGACGCACATACTTCGCTATACGGGTGGGCTACTGTTGTAGGTGAGAAGTTGAGAAGGCAGGATACGGAGGGGAATTTCGATTGCAACGGTTAATCGTTGCGAACCTAAAACGATTTTGAGCGGAGTTCGTTTAAGCGGTGTTGCTTTTTGAATGACGTGCGAAATTTGTTCGTCAACGACGATTGTTTAAAAAGAGACTAAAAGATTACAATAATACAGACTTAATGATAACAGAAAATAAATAAAAACGGTTGCGAATGATAACCTTATTTTTATTCCAAAATTTCTCGGAGAACAGTTATTTACTGACAAAAAAAAAAAAATACGCATAACAAAACCAAGAGGTCCTACGCTTCACTCGGAATTTAAAAACAATAGGATATTATGAAGATACAATAACGATGTATTCTAAAATTTAACAAATATCGTTTAGCAAGCGAAACATGTTAACTCTGAAATAATTACGATTAGACATAAATACATTTTTTACACGCGGAAACTGTAATGGTATAGCTAAACGAAGAGCACGAGGGAAAAATGCATAGTACCATTCATTTCTATAATGGGAAACGACGGGTAAATCCTTATTCCTAGAGCAAACTCCGGTATCTTTTTAGGTCAGTAACTACGTGGACAATCGGAGACGTTACCGTTTAACAAATTAATATCGCGTAAAAAAATATTACCAGTGGCACGTAAATCCAAAGCTTTATTATCTTTATCTTTACTATACGAATCTCCTTGAACTCCCTCCACGATATTCTAGAATTCCATATACTCTGGTCTCATTTGAACAAAAACTGTATGTGTTATCGTATGCGGTGTTGCCAATGTAAAACCACGATTGCTGTCGTAGTTTTGTTATTTTGTCTTGATAACATAAAAACGTATTACACATTCGGTTATCTTTTCACGATCATTTTCGGTTATCACAATTACGATGGCTATACTCCACGTCTACAACGGTGCGTTATGCCTACGGCGTTTCCCATTTGAATAAATTTATAAATATACGGCAACAATATACATCACAAGAAACATTACATTACATTCAAATTTAAAAAAAAATACTCCGCACGATGGGTGGGCCAGTGTTGTAGGTCAGAAGTTGGGAAGATAGGGTTAACGCTCTATTTTTTTTTTTGTTTGATCACAAAGTACCACTCGTAATGAACTTCTTGTTAATTTTTCAAGTTTTATTGATCTAACGGTTTTATCTACAAATATTTTTAACTAAATTGATTATTAAATAAAATTGAAAACGATGAAATCATAATTTTCGTAAATGTTCCCGTTTTTTTTTTTTGCTCAAATCGTTAAAACTGCTAAACGAAAAATCAAAGTACGACTTTTTTCTTGAGCAACTCTATCCAAAATGTAATAAAAAAGATCTCTTTGATTGAATCGAGATTTCTAGGCGAAAACATTGGTTACAAAAATGTAAAGTTATGATACAGTAAATATATGTCCGTTTATCCCTACGTTTTTCTCACGTTTTATCCCGGTGTTTCCCGATTATTTTGAAAAGATTTCGGATAAAAAAAAAAAAATAATAACAATAATAATTGTATATAAGCCCCGTCGCAGAACCAATACGTTCCCGATACGCCGGGAATCTAAAATGTCAAGAGCTGCGGTCGAATTTCGTCCGCCGAGCGACCGCCGTCGGCGTTATGATATCACGTGCGAACGCTACGGCTGTACGGGTTGTACGGTATTGTAATAATATTATCGTGTATTATTGTGTGTATACGCGCGCGTTCAAAACGTTAAGAACGTACGGCGGGGGGGGGGGGGGGGGGGGAGAGNGGGGTGGGGAGAGAAACGAACAGTTCTATACTCGGCCGAAACGAAACGGGGGAAAAAAAAAAACAAATAAAAAAACGAAATAAAAATCGTGGAAAAACCGCGGTAAATATTATATATCCGATTGTCGGGCGATATGTCATAACGACGTAACGGTTGCGCGCGCAGACGTCGCGTATAAATTGTTCTTTCCGAGTGCGACGGCAAAGATATATCGTTTGATCGCGGGCGCGCGCGGCGTTCGCTTTACTCTCCCGTCCGGGTTTCCGTTACATCGCCCCCCCGGGATTTCGTTATTAGACGGGCGAAATTGCGCGCGCGCACGCGCCCGCGGCTCGCGGACGTATTGTCGTTATTATTATTATTATTATTGTCGGTCGTACGCGCGGCAATAAATCGCGTACAATACGCACCGCGGTGTGCGCGCGCGTTTATGTTCCGGGGGGTTCGCGCGCGTTCGCCGGTAAATACGCGATCGCGTTACGCGGCGATTCGCGTCGGTCGCGGGGCGTACGCCGCGGCCGAGGACCGGGCGGCCGACGGCAACGAGCGGCGACCGGTCGTCGGCGGGGTTCGGGCGCCCGAACGGTTGCGGAACGGCGCGATGCGGCGGGCCCAAGCGCGGCCGGGCGAAGCGGCCGGCGTTTTTTACGCGACGGGAGAACCGCGATTACGACCGCGGACGCGCGGCGCGGCGCGTCGCGTTCGTCGGCGGCGGACCGAAATTTAGAACGGGGAACAACCGTGGCCGGCGGCTGTTATAAGGCGAATGAGCGGAACGACGGGGGAGGACAGGGCGCGGCCGTCGGACCAGGCGTGGCTGTATTGTACGGAGTAGACGAAACGAAAGAAAATAGACCGGGACTGTTGGAAATAATCCGAATCGGCGGGAGTCGTAATGAAAATAAACGAAGATGGCAAGTGGTGGGCAGGAAGATCGAACGAGAGACGGGCGAATGCGGTTAAGAACGTTTAGAGAGGACGTCCGGTGTACGCGAGATGGGAAATCGGGTCACGTGGAAATTCAGAACGAGGGGGACCGATACAACAAAGATTTGGCTGGACTAAAATTCTTGACAATTTAACACAAAGTTCATTGAGCGTTCTATTAGTTTTCGCACGGAGTGGTCAAAAACAAAGTTGAGCTCAAAATAGTCATTTATGTACACACCTTAAGTGTCCTAGGTTCAAATGCTGACGAACATCGTCAAAATTACGATATTTCAGAACACGGTTAACCGGTTTTCGCTCAGAATCGTGTTTCGTCGAAAATGATTAATTGTCCTATACAGATATAAATAAAATTCCTTTGTGTATACGTTCCCGAATTTCCACACTCATAGTTGCAAATCCATCAGCAGCATCGGTTCTTTTAGATTCTGAGCGAAACTACGAACGTATTGGTTTTACAATGATGTTCATATAATTTTTATTTATCCGTGAAGAACTATTTTACAAGAAAAATATATAGTCCTTTTTTCGAAATGAAATTTTGTCTGGGTGATACTTTAAAGAAATCTGCATTTTTTTTGTTTTCCGACCATCAAAATAATTGGGAAAACCGGGAAAATGCACGAAATGTATTGTTTTCAATAATTTTCTTTTGCACTGTGATTCGAATATGAATATTTCTAGGGTCTGAAATTGTGGATAAAAAATTTATAGTTCCCTTTTAGAGACGTGGTTAGATTTTCAAAATATTTTAGCCATTTTCGAGCTATTTATGGACATTTTAATTTCGCGAGTGTTTACGTAAATTTTATTGGGCAGGTGCTCGCTGGGTAAAATTGTTAAGCCAAACAGAAATGTTTGAAAATGTAACAGCAGGTTCATTATAATTCGTACTTTGTGGTTAAAAAAAATTAAGTGTAATGGAGAATTCGTTTTTATAAGGATTGACGGAAATTTACGAACTTTCGAAACATGCATAGCCGAACTCCGCGAAAAATCGCTTTCCGTTAGCAATGATTAATCGTTGCGTGCGCATACACATCGAATCCCCCGCATATATCCTACCTTCTGAACTTCGCACCTATAACAGTGACCCACCCATCGTGCAATGTATATCGGTCTTTCTTTTTTTTATTTTTTTTATTATTATTTGCTTACACGAGAGTTTACTGATGTATTATCGCGCCGAATATTATGCACTTGAGACAACGATATGCCTTCTGGCTGCTTAAACAGAAATACAGGCAATACGCTTCGCGGAAAACTTTATTAAAACGCAAAATATAAAACAGACAATACTTAAAATATGTTCCCCGGTCGTCGCACTCGTCCGTACGACGATTCGGAGACACGCCTCCCGGTCCGTGTCGTTCCGGTCGCCTTAAATATATATTTTTTTATAATCTATCGCCTCAACCCGTTCGCATCATCGGTCTAAATATTTTAATAATGTTCAATCGTTTTATGATTATTTTGAGTGAAACGAGGAATGTATTACAATGATGTTTATTTTTTTTATTTTTTATCTCATGCGAACACTTTTCCTACTAGAAAGCACACTCCGATTAACAAGTATAGTATATTTTCTGAAAGGAAATGTTCTCTGGGTAGTTCTCTGGAAGAGATCATTTTTTTGAAATTCTCATTTCTATTAGAGATAATGTCGAAAACATCGGTCTTTAGGTTAAAAATATTGAAAGATTAAAAATAACGTTATCATCGGCAACTGATTTTATTTATTTTTTGTTATTATTAAGTTTTTATTATTTTAAATCTTTTTTAAACAATCCTTGTTGTCGTGGAAACTCTAATTGTTGTAAACATTTTACCATAATATCACTTTCTATGTATATATTGCTGACAAAGCAACACTATCAACTGAACTCCGCTCAGAATGGTTTTTTCGTTAGCAACGATTTACACATTAATTAAATTCCCGTCTGTATTCTACCTTCCCAACTTCTCACCTACAAAATGAACTGCACCCACGTGCGAAGTATGTCCGTTCATAATTTCTTGTTGTAAAACAAACGAATCGACCCTCGACAGTGTCGCTAGTGCCCCAGTTACGGCTGGTGGACGTACCTATATGATATTATTATACGTTAACGTAACAGTTATAATATTAACGACGGCGAGGGGGATAATGATCGGGTAAATAATATTATAATAAGAGACCGGGATTCTCTTAACGAATTGAAAACTTCTAAAAAATATCCTTTTATATTAATATATTCTCTTGAATTAAAATTATGCCTTTATATGCAATAGTAAAAAAAAAAAAAAAAAAAAAAAAAAACAAAACAAAAAAGAATCTTATATAAATATCTAGATAAATAATAAAAAAAAAAAAGGTTCTAGAATATTGGGGGCGGGTACAGCCATTGTTATAGGTGATTTAATGTACACCGGTAAGAAACGATAAAAACCATTGCTTACGAAAAAATGATTCTGAGCGGAGTTAGGTTGATAGTGATGCTTTGTCGACAATTTGTAAAATAATTAAATAGGCTCTATACATTATCTTTAATAATATTTGTTTAATGTTTTACCGGTTTCCCCGGTTTTCCCAGTTTTTCGCATTCGATGAGAAAACTCTTGAGAAAATCGAAAAATGACTTCTCCAGGATACCTCCCAACACCGATTTCCCTTCAGAAGATTCGTTACGCGTAAAAACCGTAGCAAGTCCACTGGTGAAAAAGTTGTCCGCGAAAAAAACATAAACATCCTTGTAAAACCATAAGTTTCTTCGCTCCACTCAGAATCTAAAATAATACAACTTGGAAAAAAAAAAAACATTAACTTAACATTTTTTTTTATTTGTTTAATTTAATTAGATTAATATAGTAGTTTTAATCAAAACGAGTTTTGAAAACAGTTGACAAATATACTTTGTTCCGTGTCCTCTGGTGTCATGTTTGTACGATGGTCGGTTAAAATTTAAGTACCGAGAGAACGTTCGACGTCAACTGAAGTCGCAGAAGTATGCTGCAAATCAGTTAATATAGCCGGTGAAATATCAACACTGCGAATTAACTATACCGAATGTAAAACGGCATCTATATTATTGTATAATAGCATATTGTGTCTCGACCACTGGCAATACAAAATATCGAAAATCAATTAAAATCATTGGAGATACACCCGTTCTTGATAATATTCGTTTATCTCGACATTTTATGAAATGTGTAAAAAAAAAAGAACTGTTCTTAATGAACACGTACGTTTCACGATTTGTAAAGATTGCGAACCCCCATCTGACTACGCAGACTCGAAACGAATATGACGAATACGAATACAGTTCATGCCACTAGTCATGATATATTTTTCAAAACATAATATCGAGATCACGTGGTATAGTTAGTTGTGCCGAATAAAGCGTACCCGTTTATAAAACATTATTATTATTATTGTTGGCAGCCGCACGATAGTGCGATATTTTACACAATATTTTTCCGTACGAAATAATATACAATTACAATTACATTTTCTCTATATTGATTTTAACAAATATCCATCGATTATGCTTGTACATTTGTTTTTTTTTTTTTTTTTTTTTTTTATACGTGTCTAATATTCTATTGGTATTTTAAATTCTGTACGAATATTAAAACGTTTACTGTGATCATATTGCATGTCAGTTCAACCAGACCACAATTAAATACAAAAATTAAAATAAAAACACTTCATTGTAAAAACAGTACACCATCTCGGCTACACGCCAAAGCTAAAACACGCCTAAATCAATACGAATCGCATATCTATCTCGGTAGATTTGTCGACATTTAAAATTGAACGTTAAAACCCAATGCCGTTTTTGCTATTATTTAAACGTAAAAAATGTTAATACGATTATAACAATTATTAATAAAGATAAACTTATTACACTGTACACAAACATAACTTTATACATTTATTGACAATTAACGTAACAAATTGTACCAGATAGCTGCTGTTCGGCGCAGTCGTAATACATTAAATACGACAACTCATTTAGTGAATAAAGCCAAATAGTTTTACACGTATGTACAAGACGTGTTTTATTATGTTACTATTTCATACTATCTAATGCCCGGTGAAAAAGTCTTTATCGTTAATGTACCTCGTATTGCCTTTATCGCACTTGATATTTAGCAGCGGCCAAATAAAGCTATGAACTTACGAATCTCGTTCATTGTGTATATCTGTGATTATAATTGATAATTTGTGATAATAATTTCAAATTTCAATCATTTACAACAGGTAGATGTTTTTTTTTTTTTATATTATAAAGTCCATTTTCTAATTTCTTATTACTTTCGCTCAACATCGACGCATATTTTCACTCTACACGCGGTACATATTTAATGAGGTCAATAATTAAATTGAATAAATTAGTAGTTTTTTATTATTTTACATTGTGTTTTTTTTTTTAATCTAAATTCTAAATAAGTAGTGTTTTATAATAATATAAATAATGTTATTCATTTTTGTATTTCTAAACAAATAGGTGTCGAGAATCGAGTATCAAATTCTAAACATCATTGGGGTATCACAGAGTGGTTTTTAAGCACGTTCACGCCCCCCCTTTTTTACAGTTATATTATATACGTATTTAAATTCTCATTTTTGGAATATTTAAATGTAGTTTAAGACGGAAATTTGGCGAACACTAAAATTTTTCCCAACATTCAAAGAATGTTCTGCGGTAATATCAACACTGGCTTTTCAATCTAAAACTCGCACGTTTTAACGCCGATTATTGTGAATCGGATGGTTTTCCTGGAAAACGTACGTATTACAATCGAAATTCAAACGAAATTTTTTCTGAGACACTCTACTTTCAGTATTCAGGATAACAGTGTATTCGATTTGTTGTTAAACACAGGTAGAAATTCGGACAATTATAATTAGGTATGCTATTCGTCAATAGTTAATGTTTACTTTCAAGTCGAGTACACACAGCCAATTGTTTATTAATGCGAAATGCTTGTGCGTAAATATTACCAATTGCGTACCCATTTATACAATGTATATTTAATAGACCGTTACCCTAAATATTTAAAGTAGAATGGTTCGGACGTGTTTCGTTCAAACTTCGATCGCAACACGTCAAAACTGTTCGAAAAAAAAAAAAAAAAAAAACAATCCGGAGATCCGATTGTATTCGATTTTTTTCTAGAAAAATTTTCCGATAAATTTCCCCGTATATATATATATATATGACGTGAAGTCGCGTTTCGTTCCCGTCGGAGGATCCGAGCCTATTATCCGAAAATAGAATGCTTTTCGAATGAAAACCGACACGCGTTTAAACGACACAATCGGACGCGCACAGTTTTATTGTATACGCTGTACACTGTTCGAAAACCAAAACAAAGGAATGTGGGCGAACCGAGCAATAAGGACGTAGTAGGACACCGAGTAATAAGGAAATAAATAATTGTACACAGGTGAGCCGGGCGGGTGCCGAGGAATAGGGGCGACGGCTGGGGCTATTGTATTTTATTTTATTTCTAGTGCTGCGCAATTATAGCGAACCAACAGTGATCGCAAACGACGACCGTACGAAAATGTTATAAATATTTGAATTGTATCTCGTACGATTAAATTCACTTATAAAATAACCGTACCGCAAAAGTTCTGGATTTCGATTACGATACATCACTCGGAAGACCAGCCCGAATATGTCTACCCCAGAGCCCCGATTGAATACAGACCGCGCAAATAAGACGAATGTAACGATTTCATCGGCGAAATGATTGACGACGAAAAACAAAATAATATTTTCTCAACATTTTCGTGTCGGTATAATATGTTTCGGCGTATTATTATGGTGATTAGAACGTGTTAAACGAATCGCCCTGCACGATACACGTTGAGTTTGTGCCGTTTGCGGTGTACTCGAATGTATCTATATAGGCGTAGTGTCTAGTTTTATTTTTTTCTCTCGGCATTGTGCACACGGGTATACATTACACGATGGCGACAAAGCGACTCTAGATTTGTTTGTTTGTTTGTTTTTTTTATTCCTCGTTTTGTTGACACGTCGAAAAAACAAAAATAAATTACTTTTTTTTTTTTCAGCGACGAAACGTTTTTTAATTATATGCAATGTATACGCGTATATAACGGAATAGGATTACATAGGAAGTGAATTTGATTCCGATTAAGTTCGTATTTGGCATACAGATTGAGATAGAACGTTAATCGTGTCGTGCTGAAACATATTATACTGTATTAATAATTTCGTCGCTGTTTGTTTTCATCGGCGAGATTATAATCGCACAGTACAGAGTAGCGTTGAATACTCTCGAGGAAATCTGAGAAATCATTGAAAAAACGTCCAACAAATCGTGAACATAGCGGTTTTATCGATTTACAGAAGAAACTACGTACAAATATGATACGCGTATATATTATATCTATATAGTTGTATGCGAAATTGTCAGTCTAGACCTCGTGTTGAACACATCAATATCTTCTATAGGTACTCGTATATCGATCACATAATAAAAAAAAAAAAAAAACCGAGTTTTTTTTTTTGAAATCCACACATTTTTGTAAAACTAATAGCTATTCTTTCCTCGAAACTGCAGTGCTTAAAATCAAAAAAAAAAAAAAAAAAAAAAAAAAAATGTAATAATAATAATAATACGTATTCACCCCATAAAACTTCATTTCAGTACTGTGTGTGTGTGTGCGTGTGTGTGTGTGTATGTCGTGTGTGTATGTAATAGTTGTTGTTATACTCGAACTACTTTCATACTACAGAATTGCTTATATAATGTTTATATATATATATATATCTATAAGACAAAAAGTATATGACTTTCCTCCTCTCCCCCCTCCCACAACTTTTGTATCATCTTATTTTCAATTTTATGACGTCAAAAGGTATTTTTTTATTTTTTTCTACCAAAATACCCGAAGGTATATACGTATACGTATAACTTCCTATATATTGCTCGTTACGCTTTTTCGATACTCGCGGGAAAAGTGGGGTTGGCTGCAAAGGCGACAAAAATATGCATTTAACGCGCGTTGAAAACGATATATTATACATAGGTATACAGGCAAATTTATTGCAACTAACAATTTTAAAATAATATTACTTATAAATTAAAATGTTAGTTATTGTAATACGTGGGATATGAGCGTAAAGAGGAATGCATCGATTTAACCATAATGAGTGCTATATTTCAATGACTGTGCACTACTCTTCTACCATAAATCTTGCTCAAATCAAAAAATGACAAGAGATCATTTTTCGTTGAATTTCGGAGAGGATACGTTTTTGATTTTCCAACCGTATTCATAATAGTTATTGGAAAAAATCGGTAAAAAATTCGATCCTCGCGGGAGGGGAAAAACGGGAATATAAGGCGCGCCTACGTGGATATTTAGAAACCTAAAAGCTGACAAATTTATGGCGTTTACGTTTTCATTGTTTAAACTCCGTTGAAAATAATCGTAGAGACCTAAAACGTTTATACCACAAAAGTGTGACGCTATACTGATTAGACACAACGTGATCCTTTATAAATGGGTTCTCTGTTCGGTTTTGTGGACACGTCAAAACTTGAAGAAAAACGCATATTATTGTCGCAGGGCCAACAATAAGTTAATTGTTTTTTATTTTTTTTTTTCAGATCTTCGGATGCCTTCGATCGTGACCATGTTACCGTCCATTTTAGTGGTCGGGATTTTCTTCCAAACCATCATTCCCGGTAAGATTTATTTTTATGTTACGCATAATATAATTAATATCAATACAAACAGGTATATTACCGTACATAAGAGATAATATAAAATACGTATAGGCATTCCAATGCAGATAGATTTGACATTAGTTCCGATGACCGGGGGAAGTCGAAAGGATTAAATTATAGTAAACCGTTCATGTCCCCCGTAAGGCAAAAAGACGAATTACATAGTTGAATAGTTGAAGGGATGATAGAAGGAACTCGATATTCAAGAGCTTCTACCCCTTGACCGAGTACGAAATAAATCGGCCGAATAATGAGAGATACGGCAGTCATTTCTTACGGGGAGCTCGGAGATATGGCGAACGATAGGGAAAAACGGAGAAAGCATTTCTAGCGAATACAATTTGTTAAAAACCAATCTTCGGATTGCAAAATAAGACTGTGTAGACTGACTAGTGTAGTGTGAGTAGAGACGCGAGCTCTGTAAATTTACCGGGTAAACGTATTTGAAACGGATTCGCAAGCTTAATGAATAATGGCCGTTAATTTCTGAATATTGAATGTATTATGTGAATTTTGTGAAAATTGGCGTTCTATTATCGTAGATTTACACGATGAAACAGATTCGAGTGATATTGAGTCTTTTATTTCCGTTAATCTTGTGCATGTCGTTGCAATATGTACGCAACCTTACATAGTACAATTAAAAATTTCCCGACTATTATTTGTAGTCTGAAAACAGTATTGTGTTTTGTTTACTATGCGATTTGTATTTAGGCTGTGGAAACTAATTAAATTGTTTTAGTAAAACAAAAAAAAAAAAACAACCAATAATACTCCGTGCACATAATATTTTTTCAAACTGCATGTACAGGTAATTATTTACTATAATAGTAAGAGACCATGTGAACTCCACCCCGAAAACGGTCGTCCTCAAAACGCTACGTTTAATCGTTCGGGCTTCCATCTAGTCCTCGCATTATTACACCGAAGGTTCCGTCTAGCCGCGCGCAAGTCTGTTGGTTTTAACACGAATCGCATTTTCCACACGGATACGTATTTATCGTAACGGCTCGTGCGTATTATATAAATCGCAAACAACGTTCGTCAAGGGTTTGTTTCATAATATCGTCGAAAACCCGAGTGTAAGTCGATGTTGTAATACAGTTACATAATATTTTTTTACTGCCAAAGATCTATAGGAATAAGTGCAGCGTATCGCCGTGCAACACTCAGCGTATCCGTTTCGTTCGGTATTATTGTTGTTGTTGGTAATATCTGTCGCGTTTTTGTATCGTCACGTACCCACCGGAAAATCTCCACTTTCCGTCCCGACGCTGTGGTTTTCAATGCAACAGCGACAGCGTAATAACATTATCGAATAATTTAAACGGCTTTATTTCCCTTTTACGCGTTATTTTTAATTCGTTTTGAACATTTAGACAGGCGTACCCGCCACCGCGATTGAATAGTATTTTTTTTTATATTTTTCACGTTATCGTTCAAAATGAACAACAAATAATTGCAACAATTGCAGCGCCCATTCCTGGGCTCGACAGACATGTTAACAGACGCGAGCTGTATAAGCAGAAACGCGAAGTCTTTTGGACTGTAACTATGACCAGTGGCGCGGCCCCGGGACTTTTAACGGAGAGGGGCACCTGTATCCCGTCAATGAAATTCAAAAGACGATTTTTACAAGTTTTCCTTCTGTTTTATTTCGTTCAAACATACAATTTAAATACAATTGCTGATTAAACGATCATAGTCGTTTTATTATTAAGCCAATAGGTGGAGGAAGACATATAATCATTAACCCCCCCCCCGCGATAACACCGCTGCACATATCAGTGCATCGTATACAATATATATAATAGATAAGATCTTTTTTTGTAAATCAGAAAATATAAACGTGATTTGAATAAAACGGGCTTTCGGGCTTTCGGGCACGGAAAAAAAAAAGAATGTCAAAACATCGAAAAGTGCCGGATGCGAATAGTTCGCATAAATATTATTGTAATCCTTCACCAAAAGTTGTTCTACACGATAGAAATATTATTATGAAAAATCTTACTACCGTTTAGTGTTTAGCCGTGATAAAAGTGCTACCAACCATTTTTCAATAATATGTTGACAATATTTTACCGAAATCAACGTTTCGACAGATTTTTTAACATGATTGAATTTTAGTTTTTTAAATTAAAAAAGCGATGAACTCGTGGTTCGTCGTGGACTTATTCGTAAATTGTTTTTCTCGCGGCAAGTCATCTGCGTGAGTATTATGTTGACCATAGTTTAACATTTGACTGCATATAGTTTTCACAACGGCGAATCGTTAGAGTGGCAGGCGATTAATATTTCGCTACGTTGCTCAATAAAAAAACCGTGTCAAATTGTCCTTGGACTACTAAAGCTACTCGACTACTAAAGCGGTCGTCTCTGAGCATAATACATTTTTCGTTTAGTCGGATGCGAAATTCCGAATTTGAATTTGATATTATACTCTCGGATTTAAAACAAAAATATTATGTACACATACACTCGACACACGTATATCGTATGATACAAATGTATAATTTATGTTTGTGTAAACAACCATTGATAACTGTACACCGAGTGTAATCCCTTTTACCACAGAAGTTTATGTTTAAACGAAAGTCTGACGACGAAAATCGCACTCGTTATTATTTTAAACCCGGTGTTGGCTACGCATGGTGAGAGATACTCTCGCCACTATATCATCTCGATTTCCGCTTGCTATTAAATCGGTTTATCGACTCCCGCGTCCATTAAACCTTGTTATTATCAATCCGTTTAAAAAAACGTTTTTATTTTTATTTTTTCAAACAATTTTAATAACGCTGGATAATTCAATTTTTAATCTGTAATACGTATAAGAAAAAGTAGATATTCGAATAAAATACGTATTTTAGGACGGCCCTTATTTTTCGACTTCAAAACGTTTTTGATTTCTCGCCATTTTATATTTTTCGTTATGATAAGAAATTCATTTAGATTGAATTTTTAAACTGCTTATTCGAGCCCTTTAAGTGCCGCAAGAAGGTTGAACATTTCCAAAAAGGGTAGTAAATACATATTATATTTTATTGTGTTCATAGCCAATTAAAATGGGCATAATAATTGTGTTTTAGTTATATTACAATACATAATATAATACGTAAACAAGTGAAAGTACGCGACCAGAGAAGTATAAAAAATAAACGCGACTGACCCGCCGCGACGGATTGAAAACACAGGCATTGCAATTTTGTAGCCTGTAAGCGTCCGAGTATAAAAGACTTGCACGACGTTCGCGTTCGATGTACCGTTTCTGAAGGAAAACACCATATTTTTAATTTACATAACAGTTGATATTGTTCAGAATAACATATATACTTTATAGACACAAAAAAAAAAAAAAAAAAAAATGGTTCTCAAGAAAATCACAGAAGAAATCGCCGTGTTTCACCGTCATATTAAACGACCGGACGAACAAATATATTATTATACTATAATGGTATCGTGGTCGGCAAATCTAAAAAAAAAAAAAAAATAAAATAATATGTAAAAAGGTTTCACGTGCAGGTATATCCGGTGTATCCACAAGTGTCTGTCATTCAAATCGTTATATGTACTCGAAATAACGTTATAATTTGATGAGTACAATTTTATGAAACTATATAAAAGCGTTTTGGATTTTTTTTTGTGGGGGGGAGGGGTGTTAAATTAACTCTTGCACCCTCTTAGTTGCGCCTGCTGATATGACCTTTGGTTGAGCGTATCACCGCGTTGGCCCGTTAGTATATACTACATGATTGCAATGATAACATGTTGACAAGTGTGATTAGATACGTAATTAAATAAACCACGCGGTTATAAACGTGCTCATTAGGCTCATAACCGATAAGGCGCATTCCTATGTTCGGTTGGTTTTATAGCACCGATGTAGTTTCGCTCGGAACCGTAGTTCGGTCACCAATGACTTATCTCTGCACATACGTACGTGTATAAATTAAGTAACCATACAACTCGTCTGCTTTCCCGACATCACACCTACAACATGGTCCGGCTCACCCGTGGGCGGTGTCGTCGGGCGTTTCTTTTCTTTTTTTTTTATCGTTGACGATTTGACGATATTGCAGTTTCGTAATTCCGAACAGATTTTATTGTCATCGGGCCGGGAAAATCGTTCGTAAATGACGGGGAAAAAAAATCGATAGATAGTTTGACATATTATACGATACTGTGTGTACAGATGTATCCTAACCGGCAGAAACGAATGCCATCGCGATCAGACGGTTCACGGTTCACCAAGTCCTATATTATTATGTCGGCGGTTGAATATAGCGACAATAGTACGTCATTGTGCATTAACGGACAAAGCTCGGATAAATAGAAATGTTTTTTTTTGTTTTTTTTTTTTAATAAGCTTTGTTCAGACTACACTCACGTCATAATTCACAATAGCTATTACGTAATAACAATATAATAAAATATATTTCGTAGCAGACAGGCGAGTCGCTAAGAGCGGTGGTTGGGGGGGGNGGGGGGGGGGGGGGTGATCGAAGGAGACACACTATCGCGTTAACCCCGTGTGCCGTATAATGGTCGATATTTATTTATACGGTGAAAAATATACACTATTTGTGATTTCGAAAAGAAAAAAAAAAAATCTATCAATTATTTTATTATTCCGTTCCCGTCCCTCGTTTGAACCGATGACGCCCCTGATCGTGTGTCGCGTATGATTCCACATTGGTAACAAATTATTATATACGCGGTCTAGAAAACGTCTGTGCCGTGATAATATTATTGTTGCAGAAATACATATTTGATCCGTATGTTTTCCGGGAAAAAAAAAAAAAAAAAATCATTTTGACTCTACAAAAGGTTTACGTATTCATGTAATAAATTGAAAAAAATCCGAAATCATGAACGGATACTGTAGACTGTTGTATGCGCGCTAGTTGAGAATGTGGGATGCATAAAGTTATTTAGTTCATATCTATAAACAACGAATAACTTTTGATAACGAAAAACGATTCTGAGCGAAGTTCCGTCAAAACGTGTTTTGAAATGCCGTAATATTTATGATATTCATCGACATTTGATCTTTTATACGAAACAAGAATAAAGATTATATAATTTTGGTTTATTCAATGCCCATTTAGTATTAAGCCAAAAAATAAATAAACTCTTAATCAAACAACAATAATAATTATTATATTTTTTTATTGGGAAAAATGGTTAAATTAAACAGGGAAAATTAGTTTTTTTTTTTTTACTTTATATTTGTGCGCCACCGTTGTAGACAGGAAGTCGGGAACGTATAGAGTACGTTATTGTATTTTATCAAAATCCGAAAGCAACGATAAACCATTGCTAACGAAATACGATTCTGAACGAAGTTCTGTCAAACGTGTTTTGAAATAAAGCCTATAAATAAAATCATTACAATAGGTTCAATTTTTATTTTTTTACCACTCATAATGTAACTCATAATGAACCTTGTATTACGTTTTAAAATATTTCTGTTTGGTCAAACATTTGTATCCACATTAAACAAAAAAAAAAAAACTGGAAAATGTCTAATGGCTATAAAAAGCTCAAAAATTAGCAGAATACGTTGAACATTTGACCACGACTAGAAAAGGTTTGTGAAAGACTCTTTGTGAAAATCAAAGGTCACTATGATAATTATTTTTAACCGATAATATCTTAAAGATTCCCGTATTTCGTATCTTGCCCCATTTTTTTTTTTTCATTTATTAATAAAACAACTTGGAAAATAAAAAAAAAAATGATTTCCTTCGACATTTCTCTAAGACAATATGATGTGCTCCTGGATTTTATATTGTTTTAAATAATTTTAAAAACGTTTCGAATGCTTAAAACTTACTGAAAACATTGTGTTTAAAACATAATAGAACTGAGGAATAGATTCTTATTCCTTGCCAATTCAGCATCATGGTATTTTAATTAAGGCCGTTCTAATTATACCGCGGTACTATAGGTATAATTTATTTCGTAAATAAATTCGATAATGAAATGTTCGCGTTAATTTTGAACAGAATAACGAATATCATTAAAATATCCGTTCGTAAATTATACGTTTTTTTTTTTTTTTTAAATATTTTTTAAAATAATTATCTAATACATAATATTACCTCTCTCGTATGACCGTCAAACACGCGTATTAATTATTATTAAAAGCATACAATATGATAATATTATAATCATTTTTAATATACTATAAAAAAATGGCCGCTGCCATTGTGTTGATTATTTTTTTAGTTATTAGCGACTGACATGATAACCGCAAAAAAAAAAAAATAAAAATAAAAATATTGACCATTCTTTACACGCGGTACAAATAACATATTCAGACAAATGCGAATATTTTTTTTTTTTTTGTAAACAACTGATACTACAAAAAAATAAAAAAACCTTCAACAATTTCAATCTACACACGATTTCACTCCAGTACGGCCGATATTTTTATCATTTTCAACTAAAAAATGCTAATAAAAAAACAAACCGACATATTTCACGCGATGTGTGGGTCACTGTTATAGATGCAAAATTTGTATGACAGAGGGTAGATTTAATGTAAAGCTAAACACAACGATTATCCATTGCTAACGAAAAATGATTCTAAGCGGAAGTCGGTTAAACAAGTTTTGAAAGGCCGTAATACTTACGATTTGAAAATTTTTTCGTTTTTTCTACGTTTTTTTCCGGTTTTCATAATTTATAACGAAAGCCCCGGGAAAAATCAATAAATGACTTCTCTAAAGTACCATCTAGATAAAATTTACTACAAAAAAAAGGTGCTTCATTTGATAATTGAAGCGAAATTTCTGGCGGAAAAGGTGTTCACAGAAAAAAATAAACACCATTAGAAAACCAATATATTCCTCGATTCGTTCAGAATCTACAATACTACTGTTGTCTGCTTTTCGGACGCGGATTAAAAAATTTCGTAAGATAAAACGGACGCAGGTGGTTTTTTCTTTTACCGATAAGCGATTAGCTCCTTCTTAATTGTTTACTCTTGCTGTAGGTGTTCGCACTTATAGAACGGTAAAAAACATTTTATATTGAAAAAAAAAACCAAACAAACGCATTCGATGCAGGGGGACTATTCTGAAGCAATCGAATGTATCAATATCGGAAACGTGATTTTTGATAGAATTTGCGGCGTTATCATTTAGTTGTTAATGTATTGAGCTACTAACAATTTATTGTTTACGGACCATACAACTTATGCGATTGTTACGCAGTTATTAGTTACTACTTGTTGCTAAACGTTAAAACATTTAAAATGTATCCCACATTAAAATCAGCGTGAACCCGTATTGTTTATTCTATTTTATTCAATATCTACTTTTTTTTTTTTTTTTATGGAACTCGCCCTGAACTTTTAATAAATAAAATCAATTTAATCCATATTGTATAATACGTACAAACAATCGAATTTGTTAAGGAAACTAGTTGCTCTGGAATTGTTATTGCCGAAATACATTAACATATTCCACTCGCCGTCCACCATGCTCAACCATCCGTAATTCGTAAATTAAAGTTTTATAAGGAAACAAATAATCACCAACAGATAAAAATATTAAGTACACAAATTGTACCAATCACGGTCGAAAATCTGGGACCCGGGTTTTGACGGCCGGAGTAAAACATCGAATACAACAGTGGAAAACGCTTTGAGAACCGAAAAATCGTTTTCGGTCGCTTCGATAATAGACCCCTGCCGAACGTCTCGCGCCGACGACGTACATAAACACTGATAAGAACGCTAAACTGATCAACAATGTTGAACAGGAAGTAGGCGCGTATAATATCGAAACGGAAAATGAGTGATAGGTAGTTAACTACCACAACTGCCCGGGCAACGTTAAGGGTAACAGAAAACGGTCCGCTAAAGAGTCTGAGAATGCGCGGAGATTGTGCAGGTGATACAGGAGACGTTTGGAATGTCGACGTAATATCGTTGTACATAATATAGGTCAAGTGTTTGTTATTTTAATTAAGTTTTAAATTGAATTCTATCGCTTTGCCGGAATTATTTGTTATTACGCGAGTAATAATTGCATGAAGCAATTCGTTTAATTTTAATTTTAATTTTTTTTCCCCCTCCCCGTATTCATAGAACTATAAAATTTATATTATAATAATGTCACTCTGCGAAAACTGTTGCAGTTGTGACGTTTTTCAACATTTCCATTTACCTATATACGCCTAGTATTGTTATACAACGACGAGACGTAAAAATAAAAAATGACAACGCGTACCACGTCGAGGATATGCAAATCGTGTTTCGAAAAAAAAAAAAAAACAACCCCTATATACAGTGTCCCGCCAAGACATACCCGTTGTAATAGGCGCATATCCGAAGATACAGTAAAGACAATCACATTTCGTTTGTTTTTTTTTTTTTTTAAATTATTCACCGGAACAAGAACTTCAGATGTTTATATTTCAATACAATTGTTTATGTTTTATAACTTCATCTCGACGTTTCGGACGTACCAACATCTTTATTTTCATCGAATCCGTGACTGTTAATAATTGTTTAAAAATAAACTCTAAAAACTAAACTCTAAACTCTGAAATGGCTGTACTCAATTTTTTTTTTTCACCGAAACACGAACATTCAATTAAAATATAATCATTTGTAGTCCTTGTCCCGGCGAGAATCCGATTATCTATCACGTCTCAGGAGATATTGTAACGGCCTACCCGTATATCTTCGTGGGACACCCTGTATATTATATTTTACCTTGAGAACTTGACGCGTAATGGGGTGACACGGGGTATGCGATGGGATGAGACGCACGTGCAGGTCACATAATATTATTGTTCTCGGTGCGCGAAAGAAGAGATGATTATGTCAGGACTTATATTGTATAGCGGCACAGTTGACATGACGACGACGACGACGCGACGGAAAAAATTTGATTCGTTGGCGTCGGATTTGTTTTTAAACTTTAATGCCGGATTTTCATAAACCCCCGTGCCTTTTTGTGTCCTCGCGCGGCCGTAGGCGAAACAGTTGTTCGCCGACACACACGTGTTTTTCGACGCGGCGGAGCATTTTTCGCGCCGCCTGGGTACATAACAATAATAATAATAATAATAATAATAATAATAATACACCCTCCAGGGGTATGGTACGGCGATATCACAATGCTTAAAAAATAGTAGTAGTGTTATAATATACTTGCAGTACTTATTATAATGCTTAAAAAAATGATTTTATATGACGAAATTCACTTGTTCGTTACAGTATGTCTTAGGCAAACGGCATAACGACTGATAATAACGTAATTTCGATTGCTTGGGGGAACACAAAATCATAATATATTTCTAGGGTTCTAAAACACGGACTTTAGGACCAACTTGAGATAAAAACTCCGGACAATTAAATCGTATACTGTTTATCAACTTGTACACAAACGCTTTGTTATTATACTTAAGACGTATAGCTGAGACGGATTCCAAACCACGTATACAAATTCTAAGATAGTTCTCACTAATGTATAGCGCATTATAACATTTTATAACCTTAAAATCGGCACAATTACTTTTTAAAAAGGCAAACACTCTTAACGCTTTTGTGTAACTAGAATCAATATGAGCGTTGAAACTTGGATCATTTGAAAAAATAATACCCGGAGTCACGAACTTGACGGAACTGAATAGTTTTCATCATAATATGTCGTAAGCTTACAATTTACAAGAGATTTATGACGGTGAAAGGAAATATGGACACATTTCGAAGTATTAATTGAAAGACCTAATAGCTGTACACCAGTCAACCAAACGGTTCAAATCAAATTTTAAATTCTAAGCGTCCGAACTTGAAGACACAGGCAAATAAACCTTTAAATCATCGCAAAAAGTGAAAATGTACAATATCTGAAAATCGTACCCATATTATTTATAAAAATCAAAAAGAGTAAAGATGATAGATTACCTCCCTGAGGTACACCGAACGATACCGAGACTAATTTGAATATTGAACTGCTAATTTTTACCATTTAGACTCGGTTTGCCAAATAAGAATGAATATGTGACGGAAATTTTATTGAAACATTTTTTTTTTTTTTAAAAGTTAATATTCAATCTAGTATTTTTTTGATCAAAATTTAATAAAGAACGTTTTCGAAAAACGTTGTCGAATTTATTGTACTTTTTACTTAAACCAAACGGTTTAATTGCACTCGGGTCAAACACAGTATTTGCAAAATGATCTGAAAATACACTCGTTTCCTTTGCCCTTTTACAAACTTAGCAAGATACTGATTTGAATCATTTGCGAGGTCAAAAATGAATTCGTATCGGACTTGAGAAATTATTACGATTATTGTTTGAAATTTTGGTTTTTCATTTTTCGAGCACAATATTTCACAATTTTTACAATTTTCAAAAAAATGCTTTTCGATTATTATATAGCATTTTTTAAAAAGATAATAAGGTTAGTGAATCACGTCAATGATTGAATTGTAGGTGAAAAGAAAAATTAGTGTTTTCAAAACTTTTAAACAAAGTTTGCTTCTCCAAATATTTTTGTGAATACGCATTTCTTGATCCAAATGCGTCCAACCTTTTTATTATTTTGTTTCTTTTTTAAACCAATGGTAATTATTTGACGGGGAAGGTCAAATAATTGCCAAAACTCTTTTCAAGCCGTCCCAGAAAAATGAAAACTGTAATTCCTCGTGGTCATCTCTACAGTTTAACCCCCATAACAATAAGTTACGGCGTTTCGGAACAAATATTCTCGCTTATCAAATTTACCGTCACTTTTTTTTATCTATTTGTATTTCATACGGAGCGACGGCAATTTTTTCTAATCAGTTCATTTTTGTGACGTTTTCCGGCCGTGAAATGATTACGTTACGCGGGTATTTAATTTGGTCGCACGTGTTTTTCGACACGGCCCGGTCGTTTTTTTCTCCGTTCGCGAACCAACGAGTTTTCATTATCCCGGAAAACTTTTCCCACAGGGATCATAATATATAATACACACATGTATATAAATATAAGGATTCTTCTAGACACGAGGGGCTGACGCGCGCGTGCGTGCTTTGACACGTGGGCAGCACGTAAAAACGGAAATTCCCGGTGAATTTATCGTCACCTAAGTCGAGGCAAAACCTCTGAAAACACGTTACTGCGGAATTAGACGGATACTTGGGTTGTTTATTGGCCGGAGACACATTTAGAATTGTAATATCAAATTTACCGTAGATACCACGGTCTTTCAAAATCACGTGTGCGGGAACTTGGCTCAGAATTGTTTTTCGTTAGTAATTGTTTGACATTGATAATATACATAGCAATTAAATATTTTTTTATGTATCCTACCTTCCTGTCTTATTACCTGCATTAGTGGTGCGCCTATCGGCAGCATCAGTTCTTTTTTTTTTTTTGGCCCTTAGGCCCATAGGCCCTCTTATGCATTGGCTTCCGGGTAAATCGCGTCTATCCCTTCATCGTTTATCCTTCTCTTTATTTCGACCACATCGTACTCTCTATATTTATTGTCAGTCGTTCGACACACACTGTGCACGAAGACTATTTGAGTCTTATCGTAGTAATATTATATTATTCATTTTCGATTCAATACGATCGGCATTGCACATCAACTTTTGTCATTGTTCCATCTACTTTCGTTTTTATTTTATTTTATTATTTTTTTTTTTTTTTTGCGGTCGTATATTACATATTATGTACATCGTCGTAACAGAGGTTTATTACAGTGAACGTTATCAACGTTAATATGACGTACTTGCACGAAAAAAAAAAAAAAAAAAAAAAAAAAAATGATTCAAACGCAGGTATTTTCTCCGCTCCATTCAATTTTATAGTACAATATGCGTTCGTATCGCGCAAACGTTATTAAGTATTATAATATAGGGACCGCGACTGCGGTATAAATGCCTACCATAATAATAATTGAATCGTTTTATTCGTTGTAATATTCATATGAAAAAAAACTTAAAAAAAAAAAAAAAAAAAAAAAAAATCATCGCATACTGACTTATTTTTATTTTTTTTTCCAATCCAGTCCGCAACTCTATTCCGTCCGCACTACGCGATTTTCTTTGAACCGTTGTTGTATACTTTGTATTTTTCATAACACGGAGATTGGTATTTATAATATTACGAGTTCGTGAAAGTCGTTTCAAATCATTATTTTCTATTGTTTCGATTAAGAGGATTTTTATTTTTTTCTAAAAATTATTTTCACCGCTGTTATTTTCGCGGCCGCCAATACCTAACCTATTTCGAAATACACGATCCGCCGAGTCAAAACGCCTTAGTAAAGTCCGCCAAGATAATATCTACTCTGTCTAACTCTGGTTTCAAAATACGTTTCGGGAAAAATCTAATGATCCGGTTAGCGCGAAGCGACCGGAGAAAATCGTGTCCATAACAATAGTTCAAGACTTTGTTAAATAACACGAGTGTCACATGACATATGTATGAAAACAGACAGTGACCTTTTTTTTTTTTCTCTTTAAACTGTGTAAATTGAGCACTTGGTTTGTGCACTTGGTCAGGGTCGGTGTGTTAGAAATTATCGACGCGCCCCTCCCTCTCCCGTTTACTGTGCTCGTACAATATTACATTTTTTCGCCAATCGGCTTCTTTGGTTTGACGTTTAGGTTAAATTTTCAAGATATTTCAGACGATAATATAGCGTTTTTTTTTTTTTTTATTATTAATGGCGTTCTGTGCCGCGAGACATTCTGCCTGCACGGGAATTAGCAGTTTTAGTTTCCACCCGTTTCATCCGTTATCGTTTCGTGTTCGTATTCCGACGGGTGTCTTTTTTTACGCACACCGACACGCAGTTATTAAATTATTTTATTTCGGAAACGAAAACTTTCGGGGTACCGCGTTTAAACCGAACGACAAGCGTTGCGATTTATTTACCGTGCACTCTCAAACGATCCGTATTACGATTACGACATTGTTATTACCACGACTCGGGTCGCTGTTCTTTTCTGCTTGTACACATACTACCACCGGATATGCGGACGCGATCACTTGAATTATTATTATTGTTTTTTTTTTTTTTTTTTTTCCCGGTCTCTCCTCGTGCCGACTCCGAGCGCGCCCCCTCGGGGGCCGCTCCCGCGCAAAAAATATTTTTCATCTTTAAGAGCCGTTCAGCGTATACACATATATATATATACAATGACGCGGCGATACGAACTTTTGAATAAATTTTTTGTTCTACCCGAACGGAAACCGCAGCTATTTTCGTCTGCGCGCGCGGGTCCGCGTATACACCGCGGGTACGACACGCATATACCTCTACGCGTCTCTACTCGGGGCTCGCATGTTTATGAATCTCCGGGGATTATCGCAATCATACTGTTCCGAACGAGTGTATATAATAATAATAATAATAATATATTATACTGTAGCGACTCTCGTCGTTTAAAGTTTTCGAAAAGGGGAGACGAGGGACGGGGAATAACGGCGGAGACGACGACGCGAGATAAAGGCGGACGTTTCCGTTTTGCGAAAACTCAACACTTCGGTGTATACGGGCGTACATATTATTGTGCGTATGGCATATCGGTAAACGGATAAAACGGCCAGGGCATCGCGGTGCTATTGTCGTCGGTGTCGCGCGCCGCGTCCTCGCGATTTCAAAGCGCTCCGTTATATTATTATTATGTCTCGCCGCGCGGCGATCAGTGGCGCGCCGGGTATGATCAGGGTACTCGGTTCTCCCCGACAATAACCGCGGTCCGCGAACGGATCGCAGAACCGTCTTGTGTTGCGCCTGACCCGACGCCGAATTTCGTTAATGTGAAAAAGCCGGATCCGAGAAAAAGCCGATTTCGTTTCGGCAAATCGAGCTGCTTTTTTTTTTTTTTCTCTCTAGTCGTTCGACTAAAATATCCAATTTAAGTATGGAATTAAATTAATACTCGTACATTTGTTGTTTTATCAAGCCGACGGGATTCACTCTTAAATTCTCGTCCTACACGCGCTGTTGATTATAGTGTTGTGCATTTCAAATGTATGCTGAACCCGGATTTTTTTTTTTTTAAACGTTACATAAGCGTCGTCTAGGCGTTTCGCTCCCTGTAACCGATTTCTTCTGCTGTTGTTGAACTGTGGCGCGATCTCTAAATCATGTATGACTTATTGAATCACGGTCCGGTGTGCGAATTTCGACAGCATATAATATTTACCACTTCATATCGGCCTATTGACTTTACCCAAGTGCCTCCACGGGCAGATCGACTTAATCGTCTTGAATGTATTCTAATTTTAGAGAAACACTTAAAATCCTTTTTCTTGCTCCGAATCTAAAAATACAATTTTATCAGTAAATTTAGTATGGTAAAATCCACCCACCGAATCGGTCAATTACGTCTATATTCAAAAAGTTTAGCAGGCTCAACAACAGCCATCATTTTTTTCGCGATGATTCTTTTCTGTTGCACTGCGAATATGAAATCCACGTTGCTTTCATTATAGTTTAGTCTCGAGATATTGTCTGAAAAAATTGTTGACAAAATATATCTTATTGTTACTAATCGCGTGTCATTGAAAGCCATGATATTATTTTAATGATTATAATCAGAGCTTAGAAATTGATGCACTTAAAATACACAAAAAAACAATCAAAAGCGTAAAAAAGCCTTGAGGACATAATTTTAAAAAAATAAAATAAAATAAAATATGGTGGAATATATTTAAAAGTCCCTCTTTAAAATTAAGTGTTGGGAAAGGTCGCGTTCGTTTTTCAGGAACGGAGGCTGAAATACATTAATTTTTAAATAAAGGTACGAGGAACGAATTCCTTTTTAAAAGGAACTTTTCCAACACTGAATACATAGATGTGGTCTCCTGTAAATATAGCCGGCAAATAAAATTACGAATTTATTTCGGTGTCGATTGTGGCGCAGCAATAATTTTGAGTTGATTATTATTATTTTTTTTATTTTTTTTTTTTATTATTATTCGAGACAACGGCAGTAGAGATCACACGCTGTGCACTACGAGAAAATTCGCAGTGCAGCATATACGCTGACAAATTGAAAAGTCTGTAGTGGGTTTTTTTTTTTTTTTTCGAATTGTTCTATACATAAATGCATTTTAGATTCGAGAAAAACGGAGCGCGAGCAAAGCTATTTCTATTTACAATTATTATGGGGGATTTTTTTATTTTTCATGCGAATACTTTTTCCAGTTAAGGTATTCCAAAGCGGCTTCACGACGTTCATATAATATTATATAATAATATAAAGATAAAGATCTCGAGACGCGCGGATAAACAAATGAAATATATGCGGTAAAAAGGTTTACTGCGGAACAAAATATATTTTCGGCAAACAAATCCAAATCCCTACGTCCTACATAATATTAAGGCCAAAAAAAAAAAAAAAAAGATTAAACTTGCACAAATACGCAATTTAAATATGCTAAAATACGCCAAGAAAAGCTTATAGGATTTCTCGTTCGATCCTCTAGTTTATTTAATATAGTTCCATAATATTCTATACATAATAATTTTTTCCCCCCCTAAAAATATCGATTTATATAATAAAAAAAAAAAAAACTCAATTATACGAATATAGCTATTCGGTCACATTAAAGGCCATGATATATTACATTATTTAGTACTGGGATTTATATGCATTAAAAAAAAAAAAAAAGATTAAACTTGCACAAATACGCAATTTAAATATGCTAAAATACGCCAAGAAAAGCTTATTAAATAAACGTTTAGAATACAAAAACATTTTTTATAAAGTTCCACTTGCTAAAACATACTACCTACTCTAAATGGCAATTGAATGTGTTAAAATGCGCCAAAAATAAAAGCAAATGCGTTATGACGGACGATTAACAAACAGGAACATGTTTAAAACGCTATTAAAAACGTTTCGCATGGAGAATAATTGTATGATATTTTATGATTGCCGAAACTATGCCGTAATTTTCGCGTAGGAACTTCCCCAATTACAGCTATTCATTGCGAAGAACTGTTACTCGTTTTTCCTACGAACCGTACGCAGATTTCGAACATGTTTAACGGCGTAGTTTTCAAAAATCGTTTTCTAAGGTCGGGGTTTTCATCGGATGCTAATATTACGCGACACAAATCGAGTGAAAAGGCCGAATAATTGCCGTCTTCCAACGGTACTTAATTTTTCAACTAGTTCACCCGCTAATGAGTTATTGGTCAACTGGAGGCACCCGATCCTATTTTTCGTAACATGAATGACATCTGGGGAACTACTCGATGCATCTGTTTTGCTAACGCTTATTATATTGATTATTTAATAGTTAAACCCTGGTTGGAATCAAATTAAATTTGCATCGAATGGAATCTTCGAAAATATGTTTCGCTGATACCGTATAAGTTGTAGAAGAAGAAGACAATAAAATTTAAATACTTGCAATATCGTTGGACGTGAAATTCAAAATTAATTTTCAGCCGTTTTATCGAAATATAGCGAATAAAAACAATGGAAATAATTTCAAAACTATTCAAATGACAAAAAGTGTCAGAAGAAGACTTGCTGGAGAATACGAACGGAGACGACATCACTTATTTTAAATGTATAATACGATATGCCAATCACATATGAGGAAGTCAAAAGAAATTTGTCCGCATATAAAACTCATTCAACAACCGTGACAACCACCGATACTTTTTGTTCGGAAATATTATGCATACCTTGAATGTCCAATACAGCACATTTAACGGTGAAAGAATATTGACCCTACGTAATTTGACTTCCTCGAATATTTGCAGTTTAATAAGTAATAAAATAACAAACCAAGAAAAAAACCATAATATTTTTTACACATGTTATATAAATCTATTATATTATATTATATGCCATTTTTTGACGTTATTGAGTCGTTTCACACCTTTTTTTTTTTTTTTTTTTTTTTACCTAATATGTTATTAAATTATAATATTATTAATTTTTAAAATTTACATTATTATTATTGTATTTATATTTATATTGTAACCATCCGAATTTTTCAAACGCACACCTAACCTAACCTATATACGTATACATGTTCACGCTTACACTTATTATTTTGACTGTACTTGGGTATTTGAATGTCGTGTTCTGTGTACACAATTCCGTAAATGGATTTTTTTGTCCCGAACAATTTTTCGCATTATTTGTTCGGTCTTAACGGCACACGCGTACTTGTTTCTTTTAGATTGGTGTATATCTGTATACGTTCAACGTTTAATTTCTCTCGCGTCGATTACCATACGAAATTGACTTATGTCCTCGGCTGCACCGGGATCGAATAAAATATTTTACTTATCCAGTATCTATATGATCGTGGCATGCAAGGGGGTAAAAGTCGACGTTGTATGTCACGAGGCGCGACGGCCGAACGAGGTGTCACCTATATTATTGTTTAGATCGGAGGTCGGCGGAGACAATAATAATAATAAAACCGCCTGAAAACCCGCGGGAGAGTCTATGCGTAGGTTTTTTTTTTCTTTTTCAACCCCTCGTCGAACAATTTATGTACTTACAGTTTTTTCGTCTCGTCTTTTTGTGCCGGGCTAAAGATAACGAGGCCCAGTAGTCTCCCAACAATATAAGAGTGTCTGCAGTAATAACTTTATCGTCCGCAGTCTTTGCCCGCCAGTTATTATTATATTATTATTGGCAGCGTACACTAGACGGTTTTTTTCTTTTTTCACTACTCCATCGTCACCGTCGTTATAACTTCTCGCCGTTCGTCCGACTTGCGGGTTCGCGGCCTCCACCCGCTATAATGAACCGCGAGGAAACGCACGAGCGAACACGCTGCCGCCGTCAGTATAGTTTGCAGAGTAGGTAGTTGGATTAATGAAATTATATAGTGCCCTAATATTTCTACAAGAAAAAAAAAAAAGTAATAATAATAATAATACGAGCTCTCTATTAAACTGCATAACTTCGCGAGGATTGCCGAAATTCGAATTTCAAACGTTCATAAAATAATGCTATACATTATGTACGCATAGGTATAATAATGAGCAACAGAACGAACAGTCACTAGAGTCGAATTTTTCACCAGTTTACTTGTTGATGTTATTTTTTTCTTCCGTGTTTCATTTAAGTATTTAAATACCGGTGCCGGAGCCGAGGAATGAGTTTCTGCTACACAAAGTAATCTGATCCATGAGTTATGAACAATCGACGAAGATTTTTTTCATAAAAAATACAGCTGACCGTGTCACGATAATATTTAAGCAAAATAATGTTATTTTTAGGTAAAACAATAAAAAACAGGTTAGGTAGATATAGACTAAAACGGTATCTACATGGATCTTGTATTATCCATTTGGACTCGATCGGCAAATAATTGATTGAAATTATTATTGAAAAATGAAAAAACAAAATGACATTTTTTTGATAGGATATGAGAAACTTTGAAAATTTCGGTGTAACGAGATTCACAGAAATATAACACGTACATATTTTTTTTTTATTTTACTATCAAGTCTATAACCATACACACAAATATAACGATTATTGTGTACGATGAATAAAAATGTATGGTAATAATGGTTTAGAGATTACAAAATTATAATATTCTTTGGATAACACTCTTTTGATAAACTCGTATTTCACAAGAATTCTACCCCGTGATGTTTTCCATAATGGAACATTTCCAGTTATATTATACATAATGTATACATATTTATACATTTTTATATGCGCTTTATAAACTTAATAATAGGTTTTATAGTTTGAAAAAAAAAATTAAGATAAAATCTTAGCTCTGTATCGCCTTTAAAAATATGTAATAATAATTACATTCAAATTTAATAATACAGTAAAATACCCATTCCTGTGGCCTACATCAAAAGAATTTTCGCCTTTTTTTTTTTCTTAAACTTTTTTACTCTCGTACAAGTTTTCCTACGAAAATCTCATTAAAATTATTACAAAACATATTATGTTGTTTCATAAATTTCATGTACGATCAAAACATATTAAAAAACTGTATAATATTAATTTACGGAACTGAAATTATTTTTACAATATTATATTAAAAAACATTTCCGTTTCTCATACATACTAAGCAAAACAAATTGTAATAAATAAATTCATTTCGGTAATCCCGTGAAAACTAATAAAATTATACGAAACAAAGTTCTTAACGCTATAAAGAAAAATCTTGCGGATAATCGTCGGAGCAGCCAAGGACGAAAATTGAAGATAGTGAAGATCTGAGAAGTAGAAATAATATGAGCTAGTGGTGTCATTCCAAACCACAAGACGCATATTGTAGACGTAATAAGAGGAAACAATTACGATAAAAAGCCTTACTCTAACAGAGCTTGCGTGCCGAAAGAAGACCGCCCCTAACCCCCTAACATTCTCCGTACGAGACTTGGGGTTAAGTTCCCATCGCCAGATTCGTATTTGATTTGGTTATCCCAACTTCAAACTCAAACTTGATTTAAACAATTTGGTAGGCAGTCAAAGGCCATCAGGCATTTGTAGCCAAGGCATTAGACGATTAGGCCGACTGCGTAACGAATTCTTTGAATTGAGTTTGAGATTAAAGTTATCTTAACCAAACCAACTACAAACGGCTTTCGTGATGAAGACTAATGCCTGAATCTTATAGAGAGAGTATTAAGGTCAATCTTCATTTCGCACAACACAAGCTCGGTTTGAGCATGTCTTTGCCTATTTCTTCTATTTCATACCATTCTTGTATTTGTACTTTGTTTTCTCAATAGTTGTTGTTATCGCTGAAAAAACCGTAAGGCTTAGTTGATTAAATGTTGAAAATTTAACTTAACACGCTGTTAAATGTTGTTGTACCACTGCAGTTTCTCACCCGTACAGATGGCAACGATCGCGATTTACCGATAAATCGATAGTGCTATACGGATTAGTTTGTAGGCATTCTGGGTGTATACGTAGTAACAATAACAGCATTTAACCGGTGACGCAAACATATAATTTTGATTGTTTTCGATTCGTCGTTAATATTTATAAGATGTCGCTTAGCCCATGCCGTTTTCGAGACTAAGACGAACCCGCGGATAGTTAATTTATTAAAATCCGTTCGACGGTTCGGGCTGTAATACGAGGTCGGAAGAAATATCATAAATTCATAAACATACCCATAATAACATACAGATATAGTCACGAAACACATAGTTCTGCTTCGGCAGTTGGGTAAAAAGAATTACTCGGTGGAAGTTCGAATTTTTATTAAAAAATAAATAATTATAGTTATAAAAATATCGATGATTGTATTACGTGAGATACGCGACAGTCTTTAGAGGGCCGCATAAAACCTGTAAAGGGGAAGGAGAAAAAAAAAATTCGATTTTTACTGTTATTTATTCGGCATTTTGGTAAACGGTCGAATAAAATAAAATTTATAATATTGTACTATACATTTTTCTATGCGCGCGTTTGTTGCGAAATTGATTTAAAAATCGTTTACATTGAATATTATTGTTTTTTTACCACGCGTTTAGTTTCGTTCGGTTGGCAGACTTTTACAGCGCAGCGGATGTCGCCCCGAACCGTACGCTAAAATTCGCTGCCGTTTCTTCAAAGCTAATTTATTAACTAATTTGTTCACTTCAATATCGCACAACGCTACCGCACAAATCTGACGCGAGACAATAGTAATAATAATAATAATAATAATAATAATTAGGTTTGGTCGTTGTAAAATATATGACGAGGTTGAGAGAGTATCATTACGGGTTGCACTTTATATAAATGACGATTTCGTGTCTTTATTCGAGGTTATTTCAGTGCGCGGAGCTTAAATTTAAGCTTTACGGCGATTATTGTGTAATACTATATTTTTATAGCTTTGAATAATGATAATGTACAGGGTGATTATTTTATATCGCGAAAACGCGAACCTGCGCCGATTCTATTATGTCCGTACATGTATACACAACGATTTCGCGTAAATTTGATTTGGGATAATGTCTATAGATACGGAGGGAAAAAAACTCCGTAATGACTACGCTATAGTAGACTGCGGCAGACGGGAAATTTAAAAGGTATAAAGTATGTATAATATTGCGATCAATCGGGGAACCGAAAAACATAAAACAGACGAACGGACGTGGTAAATTTGGAGAAATCCCGAGTGCGTCCGAAATCTTATCGATAAACTAAACTAAAATTGTCCGAGTTTGTTCACAATTGTATGGTAAATAATTGTCCACAGTTGTAGCCCCGTAGGTACCTATTTTACATTTAAGATTTGAACGGTAGGGGAACAGATCGATTTTGATAACAACTAAGACTAGACTACGACTAGTGTAGCCGTGTAGCCTTCTAGTGAACGAATAAACGAAAAAACGGAATAGTGTCGTAATTTTTGTCGTATCTAATACCGAAGTAGTGAAGTTATCTTCGAATTTATCAAAAAATCCAGACTGCATGTTAAGCCAACACGGTAACAACTGTATTTAAATATCAGCCTTTAATACAATACATTTTTAGTACAAAGTTATCGTAAAGAAATTAGTGCACTCACCCTAAATGAATGGGCGTAAAAAAAAATATAAAAGTAATACAAATACAATACGAAATAAAAAATATAAACAAATGTTTTTGGGGTGGAAGCCGGTACACCTCCTCGTGATTCCATCACGGGTAACTCAAAATAAACTGGGACGCATTCGGGCTACGTTGCAAAAATTACCTTTTTTTTTTTTTTTTTTTCTATCTAGACGCTCTCGGTTGATAATTTTTTCCGGACGCACTCGGGTGACCCCGGTAAATTTCCGATGTCAGTTGTTTCAATTGATTACAAGTAATTATACGGAATTTAGACATTTTTTTTTTTTTTCAAATAAAGTAATATTACGTGAACAAATCTGTGTCTATTGCCCGCGGCTGTTCGGCAAAATCGAAACATATTTATCGAGTCCATAAAAAAAAAAAAAAAATCTTTTTACATAAATTCGCGATTAATAATAATAATAATAATAACAGGGGAAAAAAAATACCGACCGAGAATATTATAATATTAAAACAAACGCCGGGGGCAGGGTTGAATTTTTCATATTTTATTTTTCGCAAATATCATGTTATAATAATATTATAGCTAATATCGGAGATAGAATTTTATCATAATTGTTTAAAAACGAAATAAAAGTCGAATAGAAAATGATTATGAACTGTTTTCGAAGAACTTGTATTTTCATAATTTTATTTGTATTTTCAAAACGAACAGGAACCGATACGTACATTTGTTCACTCTCCAGAGCGCATTATTAATTATTTTAATTCAATTCTCGAACGTCTCGAACATACAGGGATTCGTTTGAACAAACGCTTCGAAAAACCCGACCTGGCCGGAAATATATCATAATAACGTGTGACTTTTCTATTTTTTTTTTTTTTTTATATATATAAGTAAGTATACTACCAACTCTCTACGAAGGAATTATTATTTCCGACCGCGTTTCTGAATTATTCATAAGTGAGCATACGATATTTCCCGTTGAATAGCAAATTAACGGGTATATTTTATTATTATACGTAGTTCGGTTCGCAATAATAATGTATAGGCTATTGTATCGTTTCCCGTGGCGGATTTCCGAAAGCGTTTAGACTCGTAATCAAAGTTAACGTCACTTGACGCAAGTCACTTACGTGCCCCGTCCAACACCCCACCCCCACCCCATCTCTCCGATTTACACTATATTAGAATAATATAACCGCCGAACAAACTTCTTTGCGCCGCTGTCGTTGTATTATACCGCGCGGTGTGCGCAACGGCCACGGCGTATTTGCGGGGAGATTATAATATCGCCCTGTAATCCCGCCGTTTGGCGGTTTATTATTATTTATTTATTTTTTTTTTCCTATAACACCTGTCCCATAAGCGACTTTGCCGTTTTTAAATTTGAATTTCAGTTCTGTGCGGCCGGTAAACGTCTACCACTCTAAACGTGTCCGGGAATCGGGATTTCGCGCCGCGGGAAAAACGATTCCCCGGTGGCGGTTGCCAGAAAACACGTTGCGCGCGCGTCACTGGCCCGATATCCCCGCGTCCGGGCCGGGTTGTCGCGGTACTTCCAACGATCGGATTTCAATAAACGCCACCGCGGCCCCGGTCCGTCACGCGGCGTTGTTATTGTTATTGCGCGGGCGTAGTTGCCGGTACACCGGCTGTAATTGCGCGGCCCGTTAATTGCATTTCGAATTCTCGGGCCGGCGGCGGCGGTAAAAACGGCCGGGGAACACTCGTCGTAACGCCGCCGCGCGCCGCGTGCGCGCCACGCGAGCGCGTAAATCGCGGGCGGGTGGCCCGACGCGGCCGGCGATATTACCGTTATTGCGTTATAATAGAATTATGCCGCGACCGCGGTATGCGGCCGGCGCGTTAATCGGCAACATCGATAACGCGCGGTAATGGTCGCGACCAATCACGGGCGCGCGGCGCGTGACGCGTACCTACCGTGCGCGACGACGATAACGCAACGGCACGTCCGTCCGCGGCAATTTTCCTAATGCGCGCGCCGCGCCGGGCGCCCGCGTTAATCGTGCCGCCGCCGCCGCGTTCGTACGGGCCGATCGTTTTGTCCGGCCCACGTGTACAGTCCCGGGCGAGAATTCGATTTCGCCCCCCGTACGGCGAACCGTCGCAAACGGAAAAACCGATTCCGAGCGGAGTCCAGTTGATAACGGGTGCTTTGTCAACGATATACGACACGTCGGATCGCGGTACAAGCATTCATCAATAATATCTGTTTAATGTACCGATTTTCCCGTGTTTTTCGATGTTCCCGAGAGAATCGAAAACTCACCCTCATTCCCGTTCCATTCTCAGCCGACCTCTTCAGTTCAGTCTCACTCGATTGTCTAACATCGGAAATTATTCGTTTGACAAATGAAGTCCTTGGACGTCCTCGGTCTCTATCACCTTCAATTATTCTATAAACTAGCATATTCCATTTCGGTTAGGTTAGCTTAGTTAAAAACGTGTTAATGTTGGAGCAGATTGAATTGTAAATACTTATAAAAAATCTATACATTTAAAATTGGATCTTCTTTTTTATTTTAGCTAGCATATATGTCAGAAAATATTTCAAAATTCAATATCTATTTCTTTGGTAAAATTATAAACACGCAACTGCGATAGGCTATTGACATCGGTGTTTAAAAATAGAATAACTCTAGTCTTGGTAGAAACCCTTCGATCGAATTCCCATTAAAAAATTATAAGCGAAAAAATTAAAAAAACGTTCCACATTTGAAAAACCAAAGTCGTTATCGCTTAAACGTTGCGAATAATCTGAATGTTGAAAATATCGTCTGTGCAGTTCAAAATCCAAAAAAAAAAAAAAATGTCCGTGCAATACGCCAGAACGTCAAATTTAAATTTTCTAACGGCGACAACGCCGGGCGCGCTATAACTCGCCGAATTTATACGGCCGGGGAAAAATTAAATCTCCGTAGGCAAATCGTGATGAAAAAAAAAAAAAAAAAAACAAAANCTATAGTCTTGGTAGGAACCCTTCGATCGAATTCCCATTAAAAAATTATAAGCGAAAAAATTATAAGCGAAAAAATTAAAAAAACGTTCCACATTTGAAAAACCAAAGTCGTTATCGCCTAAACGTTGCGAATAATCTGAATGTTGAAAATATCGTCTGTGCAGTTCAAAATCCAAAAAAAAAAAAAAAAACGAAAAACACCGAAAGAAATCACCTTGTATAACACCGTCGTATGCCTCCGCGGAGTCTGTGCACTTGCCGCTTGTTTCGGGGTCCTAGGAGACCATTATCCGCCTGTCGTCTGCCGCCGCAGACGTGATAATATATTATTATAATATAACATCGCGCTGTGCGCCCGTCGCGCACCACTTCGGCGTGTCACTTACGCCGGGACGTTGTCCGGGTTCCGGGACTCTGCGGCCGGTCGGAGTGCCGCGCGGTGTCTCCGGCCGCACGGTTACGCCGGCCGCCGCCGGTCCAAACCGCATGTAATCCGCTCGCGTCCGTGCGATTCGCGTTAACTCGCCGGATACGTCTCGGCGGACACGGACGAACGCCGAGCGGGCAAGGGGCGGCGGCGGCGGCGGCGGCCTTTAATCGCTTATTTATTATTTAACAGGAAACGAATGTATACGGGACGCTGCGCACCGTCGGGGGCGCGAAGCGGGGAAGGTAGGGGATAATATATACCGGGCGATGCAATTTATATACACAACGCGTATTAGTAATATTGTAATACACGTTACGGTAAACGTTGTGAAATCAGTCAATGTCGTCGTGTTTACACTTTTCTTTTTTCCGTACGGTTGTGCGATGTTAATTTTAAACATTATGCCGCAGGCACGTGTACAAAGTGGGAAGAGGGGTGGGGGGGGTGAACGGTTCGAACCCCTTTCGAAATTTCGTGAAAATTACGATTTTTAATACAATAAAGAGTCCCAAAAGCGGTTTCCGTCAACGAGGAAGACAAGATACAATTTCGGTTTTATTTGCATTTTATCACTATAGATAGTAAATTGTTATTTTATTGACGTTTCTAATTTTTTTTTTTTTTACGGTTTTCCTGCTTTTAGAAAATTATAACTGATACGGCGATATCGCATATTATAGTCTGCGTTATCATCGTATTACGTTATTATCATTTAGGCTTTGCCTATTCACTGAAAAAATATTGAATGTAAAATTTAATATCTAAAAGGCTAAAATTGAATGTTATAAAATATTGACATTTTTGAAGAAAAATAAATAATCCTACAAATGAAAGCGTGTAAACATTTTTGTTACAAGAGCATAAAAGTATTATTGAAACTAAAGATTAGAACATTGTCTATATTTTGTATGTGAGTTTATTTCGATATTTTAATTTTTTAAGTGAGTTTCGAACAATATGTAAAATATTACAATTTTAAAGCCAATCTATCTCGCTTGAAAACTAAATGTATGTTCACCATTTAGTTTGATAACAGGCCACTATAAGAACACCACTACCTCGAGAGTAGGAACTGGTGAGGTTATTTCTATAGAGTCTATAAACTTGGTAATTAGTAAGACTAATTTCGGATACGTGGATATCAGGGGAAAGTCAGGTTTCAGACAAGAAAATGATGTCGTAGGTGCCAACAATAGGAAAGATAGCGTTTAAAAAATAGAGTTTGGTTCTAAGACCACGGACGTTCTGGTAAAACACATTAAGTGTAGATGTATATTTGAAGGGTGTATTAAAAAGTTTACATGATTAAATAAATTGTTTGCATTGGCCGTAGAGTAGTCACACTGATGATATAAAGTTGTTGAAGAAAAGCGAAGATAAAATACTTTGTCTAATTAAAAATTGATTGAGGAGGGGGGCGTCAGCAGTAGTGAAATTCGTTTTTTGAAGCAGATAAGGTGTTTTCTTGAATTTTGTGGAGGCGTCCGTCAATGATTACCGAATAAGTCCCAATTGTCAGATTGGATTCACCAGAGTTTGTGCGACGATCAAATTCAGCATGAAAGTTATATAAGAGCTAACCTTCCGGAACAATTTTGTTTCTAACGAGTTTTATCTGTGTAGACGTTAAGGAGGCAAGGCGAAAAGCAGAAAGAGTCTTGGTCGCTTGATCACTGTTATTGAAAACAATATTGAGAAGTTATGTAGAAGAACAGGTAGGTTTACCAAGTCTAAACTTCTTGATGTCCATTGACAAAATAATAGAGAAAGGAGAGAGAACATGAGTCAAGTTCCTCAGGAGTGATCCTGGTATTTACATCAGGAGAGGAAGCTTCCAAAGTTTCGTAACCAATAACATTTCAACTACACTTCTTCCTCTCCGAGAATTCATGCATTAGCTATGTGCCGGCTATTGGAGCAGGTGCTGGATCTGGAGGGGATGATGACGTGACGTACGAGTCTCGAGAGTGAGGAATCTATCCTGGCGAGCAGAAAGTTCAGTACGGAGATTTGAATTTTGAGTCATTGGTTCGAGCGTTTCAAGAGTTGAAAATCATATGTAGATCGCCAAATTTTTTTGTCCGGTAATGAAATCAGTGGCGTATTTTGCAATGGGCTACGAAGTTTTTGCTTACTAAAATGTGTATTAATTTTTTAGTATAATTGTTAAATTTATTGATGAGGCAGGCATCCGTGATTTGTTTTTTGGGGTGGGGTTTAAAAAAAAAAACAGCTGTTAATTTATTATATTGTTATAACTGATAAGTATATTTGATATTTTATTATCAAATATAAATTCGAATTAACTTTTTCATTCAAAAATATTTTCGTTTTTGCTTGGTAAGTACGCATTATTTCCTATTCTATAGTAAAGTAAAACACACGTCACAATTATTTCAATTACATAAATTGATTATTTTATTTTTATCGATAAAAAAAAAAAAAAACTCGAGAGGTAAATATTGGTCGCTATAAATCGTATTCAAATTTAATGTCCTACAATTAAAAAATAAAACGAATTGTTTGTAAATATAGAATACAATTAGAATTGAATTCGTATTGAACACGTCTAACTATATTGTAAATATTGGACTTTAAACAGTATTTGTTAAACGTTTAGCTATTTACGTACGAACATTGGGAAATTCATTATTATCTAGGCGAAATTAAATATTTTATCGACCAGACTTGTTGAAAACTTACTCGGGATTTATCGTCGTAGCTCTCGTGCTAATAAATTAATTAACTAATTTCACCTTTGGGAATGACAGTTTTTATTTTTGTAATTTTAAGATTATTTTCGTTCCGGCGACGTATAAAAAATACCTAAACGCCGCCGGACAAATGGCGGAGGGCTTCTGCTCCTCGTGACGCTTTAAATCCGCCACCGATTTGATGTTTCTTAATATTGTTCGAACACGTCATCATTAGGTACACTCGGATTGAGACGACGACGATTTAGATGTTTATATAGGTGTAATACCTAATTTAATATTTTATAATTATATTATGCAAATCCATTCTCAGTCCCCAAGGGATTCGGAAGTAATTTCAAAGTTGTCGCAGTGGATTCAGCATCGTATATATTTTATCGCATTACATTTATTACGAATCTTTTGATGTTGGTATACATTTATTTGTATCTCTTTCTAAAAGATCTAAAAAAAAAAAATATTATTTCATTTTTTTTTTTTTTCCACGTAAATTTAAACTGATTTTATACACGTAATAATTCATTTACTAATAATATTTTTAATTTGCATATAATGTTTGAGTATAATTAAAAAATAAAATAAAAACTCAAATGCGCTGCTATTTATATTTACATAATATATTACATTAAAATAGTGTAAATAACGTTTGAAAAACAATTTTAAAGCGCAATTAATCGTATTATCGTAAGCGACTTTCGAAGAAACGACAAGGTTTCATTCGTTTTTCTCCGAATCCCGCCAAAAGTGGTGTAAAAGGATATTAAAATATTTTTAATCATCGCGAAAAATATAATGTTATCGTCTATATTATACAGGATGAACGAGTCTCGATAAGACACTAATTATCGAAAAAGGATGAAATGGGGGCTCCTGAGACTCCCGCAAAGTCGGCCAATTCAGTTGCCCTTTCCTCCCTTTCTACATCCGGTGTCCACCACGTACCGGCGATATTTGGGCCATAACAAGTTGAAACGTAAAAATCGATTTTTTTCCTTATATGTTTTGACCATACGTCCAAAATCTAAAAAATATAATTTATGGACACATTGGACACATACAAGTCTTCCCGGTGCCATCGAAAATATACCAAGCGTATTTGCCATCCATACTGTACGCATATCTAACTGCTTATATTATTTTATCAGAATCCCTGCAATTATAGTGTTCATAGTTTTTCTATAACCACGGGCGCATAGGCTAATTTCGGCCTACCGGGACATTTAAAAAAAAGGACATGAAAAGGTATTTTTTTTTCTTTCTTGGTATCAGCCTCACATATGCCCATCACTGCCAAGAACAATCCAAGCGCCCCATCGGAGAGCCAACAGGGAAATTCTCGGCTTTCCGGTAAGCCTATACACCCACGTCCACAATTTACTTACCGAATAAATTAAAGAATAT
The DNA here is from genome assembly GCA_902439185.1 of Cinara cedri. Lineage (NCBI taxonomy): Eukaryota > Metazoa > Arthropoda > Insecta > Hemiptera > Aphididae > Cinara > Cinara cedri. Next base: position 220,345 of record CABPRJ010002415.1, read on the forward strand.
TATTATCATCGTTTGGTTAATATACAAATTATCAATATTACGTATACACGAATACAATACTACAATATTTATCACGTGTTTCCGACACAAAATAATACAATATGTGTACATTGTTTATACATAGGTTTTTAAATTTACAAGACGTTATTCTATACTTACGTTATGAGACTAAATATCTGAATTCTAACAAATTATGTACAAACCCGTATTTGTAGATTTTCTTGATACGGTGATCCGTGCCCGTAAAAATCACACAAAATAAAAAAAAAAAAACAATACGAAAATAAAAAACCAAACGGAAAAAGGAAAATTTCAAACGCTATAAAAGTAAAATGAATTGTTTCCAACGTTGTATGGTAAATTTATTGTAAAAAATATTGTTTTGCGCGTGTAAAACTATAATATATTATATTATAGCCACTATTTTTTTCCATGAAATATATTATTACAGTAATAAAAGTTTATTCCCAGTTTGCAATTTACTAATTGTAAAATGTATAAAAACGAAATAGATACCAAATTATTTTAAGTAGGTAACTGTACAGTGTACAGTATTGGTTATTACTACATATTTACGAGAAACCTATTTCCAATGTATAACAGTTTACAAAATTTAAAAAAAATAAATATTTAATTCATATTTATTATCAACAAAATGATGGTCAAGATGTTAAATTCAAGGAAATCGAAACGAAGCAAAGCATTTTCAACAGTTTGAAAGTGTCAAAAAATAAATACGACGAATGGCCGTTGCACGTGACTTCTACTTTTTTGATTTATACTAATCAAATACCTTCGGTCCAACACAACAACGTTTGAAAATTTGGTTTTTTTTATTTTTTCATTTTTTTTTTTTTGAAAATTTAAAACGCAAGCATCTTTAAAATGTTACATTCTCGTTGGTATGTGTCGCCCTTTTTTGAATCTGAGTGATTCTGGGTGAAAACGCAACCGTTTAACCGCCGTCTCATTATAGTTATAGCAGTAAAAATGGTAATAGCAAAAGGAGTACAATAATAGTCTTAGTCGTATTATTAGTTCATGACAGGGCACCGGGAGGTGAAAATTCAGGTAAGACAGTATTCATTTTTGTTAATAATCAAACACATTTACTTGTGTAATAAGCGTATTTTCAAAACGTTTTAAAGGTATTATAATATAATATTAAATTTTACACTTAAAGTAACGATTTGAACACGGATTACAATCGCCTATATTTTATTTTTCCCAAATTCATCAACAATTTTTTCTGCTAAATTAAATTTTTCGATTGTTTTCCCATGTAAACTTAACATACATAATCTGGATGACCGATTCTCACACATTATACCGCCATAAGTCTGCTGTGTACAAAAATATCCTCATATGATCGGCAGTATTGTTCGGTGCCAACTTCAAATCGTAGGGCAAACGTCATTGTATATTTGTGATAATAATTCGGCCGAATTCTATCATCACGAAGTTTACTTACCGACTAGTTACCAATCAAGGTGTATTGATAAATATCAATATACCTTGGTGACAATAATGCATTTTGGGATTTTGAGATATTGAATTTGGATATAATTATTTTAACTTGATGGAAAGCTAGGGGGATTCGTCCCCCTTTTGGGTGCCCGTGGATCGAATTCAATAGCAACGTCGTTTTTAATGACGAATGACGTTTTTTTCACATAGTGGCATTTTCCGTTTTGCCGGTTTTTTTTTTAACATTCTGCGAGGAACACGGTCTATGCGTTCTCGTAGTACCGGGAACACGCGTATAACCTAAAACCTAACCTGGTCAGCGTTTTATGAACTAACACGGAGGGCCGCACTCTCATGATACCGACTCCACGTGGACGCGGTTCAGTCCGGTCCATCACGTGCATTTTAATCGTACTGCAGCGACTTAAACTACAATGCATATCAATATGTGTATTTTAGTCGATGTGCATAATAAGTGAAGTGACTGGATCCGTTATTGACCGAAAAATCGTTTTTTTATTCAACGCGCGTGGGTGACGCGTTATTTTATTTTGTAAAAAAAAAAAATAAAAAAACAGCCCGAGTTTGAACATTTTAAAAATACGGAAATAGCGTTACGGACAATACGGGAAAACGCGCAGAGTCCAACAGCGCTCCGGTCGTGGTAAAACGGTCGCGTCGCGTTTTCAGAGTTTACACTTTTGCCCTACCGAAATGTCCTCTCGGACGTCGATTTGTTCGCCGACTGTTTAGCCGCAGTACCGCAATAGTCACTGTATAACGAACGGCGTTTTGGCCGTTGTCGCCGGCGCTCCTACCGTCAGAGTCGCGGTCACTTCGACGACGGTTTTATCGCAGATCATCCGCCGAAAACGCCGTGGCGATTCGAAAAGTAAAACAAACACACGCGTACCGCGTCGGGACCCGATCGTGTGTAAAGTTTACGCGGCTACCGCGACCCGAAACCGCCCGGCACAACACGCTATTTCGTACCTATTATTTTTCACGCGCGCGCACACACACACACGCACACACACACATATACATATATAGAGTATTATTATTATTATTATTTTTTTTTTCGGTTTCCGACGGTATACGGTATCCACGCACAAGGGCGCGGTCGGATAGTTTAATACCGGTCAAATTATTATGTCTGTGCGTTCGTCGAATAGTTGCATGCTGATAAATAACGTATGCGGTACATTAAAAATTACACGTCATAATAACAAATATTATCACGATATTTTATGATATTTAATTTTGCTAAAACCAAACGAATAGGTTATTTCGTATGGAATATCGGAGGGAAACGCGAAACGGCGTAATATTTTTATTTAGGCGTACAATTTTCGGTAAAAAATTTTCCGGTCTACTCGTTGAAACACACTACCCATAGACTTTGCCTCTAAATTCAAATCCACAGTACCCGTCATTCCAAATAATACTCGGTTCGAAGATCTTAACTCGTAAGTATCTCAAATTATTAAATTTAATCGATTACGAGTGGTCCATCATTTCATTCCATTCCCGTTCTTACGAGCTCAACTTCAACGGTTCCCTTTTCTGCGTACTCTATTTAAACGAAAACGTCTGCGACTCACCCCGTATTCTTTTCGGTCGTCCATATTTATCTGATCGACGTCTTGTTCTATTTAATTCTTCAACATTCTCAAATCAAATCCCAAGTCTTATTCTTCTTATTATTTCCTCCGTATATGAGGCTGGCTATCTTATTTAAAAGTTTGTTATTGATAATTTTTGTACCGTTATTAGACACAAATCTATGTTTCAACTCTTATGTATTTAATCGTCGAGTTTAATAGTTTTCCCAAAAGCTCTAATAAATAATAATAGTAATAGTAATAACAATAATTGTCGGGAAGTAAATCTCTGCCGATTTTTCGTCGTTACGCTATTCGGCGGGTATTTCTCGACGGCGGGAAACGTTTTCACGCCAATATCGTTTAGCCTTATATCATAATATTAATATTCATATGGTTCCAACTCTAATTCTATCCATTTTTCGAACGTTTTTAATATAATACGCTCGATGAATTTTCGATAAAGTTTGTTTTCCGGGGATCACGCGCGTTTCCGAGTTTATTTATTATATGAAAATTTATAGAACAGACGTTGTTCGATCCGATGGAAATAACGGTTCGTCGTCTCTCGTTGCCGTTTTGCTAACGCTAGACGAAAAAAAACAGTTAATATTATTTGTTACGCATAGGAAAACGGCGGCGGCGGCGGCGGTATAAATTCAACGCTCTGGGACGTAACAATTCTAAATATCACTGGGTATGAAAATATTCGAACGCATCCACGGCAAAAAAGAACATATTTTTTTTTTTTTATACGACATTGGTGCACGAGCTGCAGAATTATACGATGGCAGTTTTGCTGAAAGGAGTTGAATCCGTCTCGCGCCCGTTATAATATGATCCGACACAATCGTATTTCGTAATAATTTTTCCTCCTAACATTTTTCCGGTTTTTAATCTGCAATAATCATCCTGTTCGTCGTATAGCGCGGTGGAAAACAAAAATCTGAAATCATTATTATAGTAATTATAATTAATTTGAATTTGTTTTCAAATTACAGCGCACAACTTGACATTTATTAATATTTAGCATTACGCGGTTATTAATGGATCGTTTCTCAAGAGTTAACTGTTGCAGATATCAGTTTGAAAATCAACTGTGTATTGTTTCAAACAGCGTTTGTTTAAATGTGTAACGGAATTTGAACACTCTTACAGAACCCCCTAAACGAAGTCAGTAGGGTTACATTTTTTATAAGCGTGGTGTTTATAGTAACAAGGACGTGTATTTTGAGGGTTCCGTCCCATCCCCTTACCATTCCTGTGCTCGAATACGATCATTTTGGATTTTCGAAGTAATAGTAAAATCATAGCAAAATATACTATATAGTGTTGTTTTACTATAGCGTTTTCGGGTATTCATTGTTTTATAAAGAATATTTTTATAACGGCTATAACACGAAATAGTTAGGGGGAAATTCGACTCTATATTATAGTGACGGAGATTCGCTGTTCCCAGATGTTTTTTTTTTTAATGTAACACGTTAAATATTTGATAAACGTTCAAAAATATCAACTAAAATGCCATTACAGGTAGGTAAGTATAATATTGTTACATATTTAAAACTCTCTAGGGAAACGGTTTGACGACGGTGGCGGTGGCGGCGGCGAAGTGAACTCTGACGTATTTAATATGTTCGCGGCCAACAACTTTTCCGGAACTATTAGTCGAGTCAATCCCTTAATACGTCTAACCGTCAGTCGTCGTAATCGACCAGTGGGTGGGTGATAAGCCAACTTCTCAACTTTGAACGAGATCCATAAAATAATACAACAATTTTGTTATATTATATAATTATTGTCTTTTTTTTCGTTTGCGAGTTTGCCAATTATCCTGCATATAATAATATACGTATATATTCAATGTTTCTATAATAGAGTGATTTTCTAACAATAGTATCAATTTTTTATATAAAGTAAATAATATGGACGGTGTTCGTGTATAAGGGTGCAAGTAAAAAAGGAAAAAAAAAAAAAACTTTAAATAATATACACGTTTTATACCCGTTTTACTAACGGATTTTCCTATTTTAATTTAAACTTAAACGCACGTGGTAATTAAATTATATTAAAAACGAGAAATGGTACATTTCAGTGTTGCTAATAAATCCGTCATAAAATGTCCCAATGTATATTGATGAACAATTTAAAATTTGACGAAATGCATTTTTTACCATTTTCAACAAACACTGTCTGTATACAGAACGATAATCACTATATTATACTAGATGATAGTTAGGGAGTCGTTCAAAATCATGAATATAATCGTGTATAGTGAATACTGTGTATTACTTAAGTTCTATTAAAGAATTTTTAATGGGGTAGTCTTAAATTAAAATAAAAAATTAGGGGGTCACCATTCATAAAAGGTTGAAAACCACTGATCTAGTTGACTAAACTTTATTTGAAAGAGAATATCGTCTAAAAGTACCAAATAGTGTTTTATTGAGAGGCCACTGTTATTGATGAGGAGTTGGGAAGGTAGGATATGGAGGAAAATTTAATGTATATCTGTATGCAACGATTAATCATTGCAAACGAACACCTATCATGATTCTGAGCGGAGTTCGGTCATAAACTTTTTGAAAGGCCGTAATATTTACGATTTTCGGCAAAATTATGTATTTAAAGTTTGCATAGATAAAAAATTTGATATTATACTTAATTTTTTTTTCACTATAAAGTACGACTTTAATTGAATCCCCTGACAAATTTTCAAGCATTTCTATCTAACAATTTTATCCACAGATGCATACTGAATAAAATTTTTGTAAAAAACTCGAGTAATTAAAATGTCAATAAATAGCTCGAAAATGGTTAAAATGTTTTGAAAATTTGATTACGTCTAGAAAGGCAAATGTTAATATTCTGTCTGAATTTCAAGTATCCACGAATATTTTTTAATTGAATCACAACAACAAACAAAACTGAAAACATTATATTTCGTACATTTTCCCGATTTTCCTACGTTTTTTCAAATCGTTATGAAAACCACTTAAATAATCAAAAAATGACCTGACACATGGATAAAATTTCCTGTCAAAAAAGATACTACATTTGAAAATAAGAGCAATATTTCTTGTAGAAAAGTCGTTTACAGATTAAAAAAAGAAAAATAAAAAAAAATCATTCTACAATCGATACATTTCTCGCTTCGCTCAGAATCTGAAAGTCAAACATACATCATCCACTATTGTTTACAGGAAATAGAGAACGTATAGGATTTACATTTAAGTTAGTTTATTTATTATCGCAATAAAAAAAAAAAACGATTCTGAGCGGAGCTCGGTTATTTTGTAAAGCGCAAAGGACCTCTGCAGGTATTAGGTGTTATTATTAAATTAGTGTATTTACTATTAGGGCGTGGTAATCTCACATCCTTTGTGTGGTTGATTAACTATTGTGGTTCGGCTACACGGGTTTCGTTTCAAACGAGAAAACTTACACGTTCGAGTCCTGAACGTATTTGTTCGGCTAAAAAACGAATAGACATGAATTTTAAAAAGCTAAGCAGTCGTGTAAATATAATACAAATACTGTAGGGAAAAAAAAGAAAAAAATGCCGAGGGGGTGGGAAATAAATCTCCGTAACCTCCCGTCTTACGTACGCCGCCGATACCGATATATACCCGCACACAGGACTGCAGCTGATATTATTGTACGCCTATAGTGGATATAATATTTTTGTTGTAATACTATAAAAAACAGTACCTACTCGGACGGAAACCACGGCGTCGAGGTATCGAGAAACGAGCTCGTAAAAACAGCCCGTCTACGTGTAGCAGGTACGGGTCCTCGAATAATAATATCGTTTGCGAGCGAATTTATTGCCTGCATCCGCATTAGGATGGCACGACGACATGTTGTCCGAACGCGCGCCCGAGTTTATAACGTCCGGGACGTGCGCGAAATGCGAAGACTCGCGGGGCGGCGTCCCGCGATCGTTTAGACGTTTTAGAATAACAATAACAATAAAAAAAAATTTTAAAAAATACAATCGCCCCCCCTCCCTCCGCTTTGCTTTCGGTATCCGAGCGAAGCGAATGTTTTATTATTACGATGTGGCTTTTTATCTTGTTATTTTTTTTTTTTCGCCGCTCTATCTCCGAACAAGTTTTCGTCCGCGGGGGCGGCGTTTTCCGGCAGTGAATTTCGTCCGGTCGGTGCGCCGGTAATTTTATTTTATTTTTTTCGCGTTACATATCATACGGTACGTTATAAAAGTATGGTGGTTTTTTTTTTTTTTTTAATCGTAGGCTGTGACATGCTCTGGACGAAGACGAAGGAGAAAAATAACCCGTAGGTTGCTGTGCATCACCCCTTATCCGTTCTTCGCGGTGGTCTCACTCGCCATTTGTTTGAGTGCTCTATAGTTTCCGGCTCATGCGTCTGTTCTATTTTGCCCGACAAACGTATTGCTAGGTCGTACAGAGAAACCAACTATTATTGTACCGTGTAGTTCTCCTGTGGACGTCTAAGTGTATGCCGTGCCATTTTTCATTTTCTCACTCACTCTAATGGTATCGACTAATAATCGTTCCTTACCGACCATTCCGAGTGCATCCTTGGTTACTTTTCGCTTTATCAATCGTATCTTTTGCATGCGTCTCTAGCGTCGTATATAATGTCTTTCTTTCAGTTTCATGTATAACCTCGAGTTTCACATTATAGCGTTACGCTTCAAAAATACATTTTGACGAGTCTTTTCCCAACGTTAGTGTTTAATTTCCTGGATGTGAACAGCTTGGGTTTGTTACTGAATACAACCATGCCAATCCTACGCGTTGTGTGGTTTCCGAAATATTTCGTCGTTTATTAGTTCGTTGTATTTAACAAGTTTATAGCTGTTTAACATTTTCGAGTTTTTACTTGTTTTTTCGACTACATATAAATACTCAGAAATTTGATAATGTACGAGGTTCTCGTAATTTGTTCTAAGGGTGGAATTCCAGCGTTGTCTTGTGTATATTTTAGTATTTTTATTGACCGTGTAATCTCAGTATCATTCTGTAACAGTCTCAATGTGGATTTGTGCAGTATGACATTTTAAACATTTTCTATAAAACTAAAAAAAGTGTCAATCCGTTCCTATTATCATACAGGTATGCTATGCACTGGGTTGTATTTAGAGAAAAGTTAATACTTTAGTACTTTTCTGAATTATTGAATGTTTAAATGGGTGAGTGCTTGGTTAGAACTGAACCCCTTTTTTTTTAAAAAAAAAAAGAAAAAAAAAAGAAACTTGACGCCACTGCCAAAACCTATCGTGAACATATCAGAGCTGATCTGAATTTATATTTTTTTCGTTTAGGTTACAAAATGGGCAGTTGGTTTTGTGATATTATAGGAATTATTACATCTGCAGATCACGAATTCAGATACTAAAACTATGCTACGCATACGACATTGACTTTTTGTTGTAACTATTTGAAATTTAGATTTTTGACGAATTTTTTCATGACGCCTGGTCCGCGATATTTGGAATTTGTAATACTTTCAGTTGGATTTTCGTTTTACAACCGTGAATAGTAAAACAGTATAGATTAGAACAGTACCGTTTGGGAGGGGGGCGCCACGCAGAGGTGTCTTTTGGGGACCCAATTTTTATCTGTAAATATTATAAAATTAGACCGGATAAGTCGATGAACGACTCGAAGTAAATTCATCGTAAGTTTTTAATGTGAATAAATAATATAACTACATGGTCGCATTTCGTTTAAGACACATATTATAGGTCGCATATTTATTATTCGGACCCATTATGTGTAACTTATTATCAATGGTGATAAATTGATAAACATTATTAAACGTATTACCCGCGGCTTTAGACAGTATTGATTGAAAGCGTTGGCAGCGGTGATTTTAAGATTGATAGCAAGATGATGATAAATGATAACTATAATAAAATCATGGACAATCGATGGTTTTCTAGCACGGTAGATGATTAAATCGTCGAATATTTTTTTATTTTTTTTTTTTTTTTTTT
>CABPRJ010002415.1:229416-266711 GCA_902439185.1 Cinara cedri
TTTTGGGGGTGGGGGGAGGGAGGGAGAAGTTAACTATTTCATGTCTGCACTCAAAGTGACCCGATGAAAAAAATTAACCGGCCAGCCTTAAACGTTCACGGCGCTATTTAAAATCTGAACGGCAATCCTGCCTGAAAAGATAAGATTTAACGAAAAAATAAAAAAATAAGCCTATAATAATTATTATCATCATAATATGATCGTGATTCGTGTTCAAAAACGACTATTCAACGACCGATTGAATTCCGATTGGATATCGTGTGCAGTAAACGAGTGCTTTCGAGGTTTATTTCGCGATACATTTTCACGACGGGTTTGTTGATTTTTTTTTTTTTTTACATCCGACAAGATAAGACAATATTTTTATAAACTAACGTGCACGTACAGATACTATAGTATAATATCGGTTACACGCACTGTAGCATTTTCCTACTCATAACTATAACGGGAAAAAAAAAAGAAATAACTATACGATCGCTCGTAGTGCGCAATAACGACCCGCCCGACAACGTCGTTAAAAAATGATTGATATTTAAGAAAAAAAAAATAAACAAAACGTCCGGTGTATAACATGCGCGTTTCGGCCGTTCGCCAAAAGTCGTTCGTTTTCACTATACCTATACATATAATATACGCTAGAGGTTTTGGGAAACGCGTCCGTCGTAATGCAGTTAACGCTTTTGAAAAAAAGAACCGTTTTCGCGAAATAAAGTGCCCCGATATGTTTAACTATGCATATTTTCGCATGCAAACAAAACGCTCCCCGATGACGTCGTGCGGTAAAGAATAATATTACGATTGGATGTGTATTATGAAACAAAAAAAAAAAAAAAAAACAAGCTGTTTTTCGTTTGTTTTCTGCAATAGATTTTAACGCTCGTGCAGTCTAAAAAGTTACCCATTCAGTTGCGGATGCCTGTATTTTATTTTAACGAATTCGATAGCTTTATTAAAACGCGGATGCCTCGTCCGTGACGTCATTCAACGTCATAATAATTCGAATGCTTCATATGATTTTTCTCCCCTGTGCTATCCTTCGTTTTTTCGCATACATGTACGTATCGTACAAGTCTCGGAGCCGTATAAAATAACACCATTACCCCGATATCCGATTTGTAAATTACGTCACGGGAATATGTTATTGATTTATCGTAATTTGTTATCCCATTTTAACCCCTGAAAACAGTCTCTTTAATTCTCGATTCCCGGGGGTAACCGCATCGGTATAAATTTAAGTCAGTTGTAAAGCTACTCTAGGTTGCCGTTGCAAAGTAAAAGGGCAGAATTTGATATTTTAAATTTGTACCCGAAATTCGGGAATTGAAAGCCCATTTTGAAACAAGTTTAAATATGCCCGATTTAATTTATGAAAAATAATATTTAGTAAAAAATGTAATTTATGTAGTTCATTTTAGAAAAATATTTTATAAATCTATTTTATGCAATGTAAAAGATTAAAAACTGCAATACTTTTTGTAACAACTTTGTTTGAAACACGATTTCAGTGAAGTAGCAATTAAGCAATAAAGTTTCATCAACCATATATAATTTCTGAAATCTACATGCGTACACTTACAATACGTTGAGCACTTCGTTTTATGATAGGTAACGAACAAAATTATCGTAATTTTTATCAAGATAATACGTTCCAACCGGAATACGTTCCTGATTATTTATCTTTGTCCATAAATAATTAAATTTTTCAAAGTGTATCTAAATATGTCTTTCGTCTTCATTTAGATTGTTGTTCTAACCGTCATCTCTTATCTTTATCTAGATATTTTCATATGTATCTTTGCGTGCGACATTATAGCCACTGACCACGGATATAGATAATATAGATACTATGGTTGCATAACGTTCAATATTAAAACGGCCCGAAATATTCTTACCGATAATTTAAAAAAATCGTACTAACGCTCCCTATTAATAATATTTTATGTAACGATACGACACATCTGTTATAGTTCATTTTATAACGGTATACTAGTTCTATAATAACGAATGTAGAGGGTGCAATCGGGACGCGACTTTTTTTTTTTTTTGTCAAATTTTACAAGACACTCGACGTTGTGGTCCAATACAGGTCGTCGCGAAACCATTAGTAATCTGTATCCGTGCTGGTTGGCACATGTATAATGTTGATAAATTTAAAAAAAAAAAATCAAAGTTTCAACAATTACTCAGTCGAAACGGTACAAATACTCGAGTATTTTCCGGGTGACGACTTTAAAGACGACGGGAAAGGTACGTATGCATAGCAGATGTACAGTGTATGACATACAATCACGTCGCGATACATTATAATTAGTTTCGAGCTACACCGAGAATATTATAATATTGTTCCGCGTTATCGTAATACCCCCGCACGCGATGTTCCGCGGTGGTTTCACGTATAGTTCGGTCGCGCACGATAACAAAAGAATATAGCACGTGGTTTACGCGCGTCTAATACGGCGACGCGTGTGTTACCGAGAGAAAATCCAAAAGAAACCGTTTCCGCGTACCTATCGTGTAAGTATCGGACGACGACAACGCGGACAATTAATATTGTTAACGTTTCCGATGGGATTTCGTAGTGTACCCGAGTAGGATTATCCTGAATAGGTTCCGGGTATTCGTATAACGCGCACGAGCACGCGACGGACGTCTGCGGGGGTGACAATTCGACCGCATGAGAAGATAGTAATAACGATATAATGATATTTATTGCACCGCATCAAGCGGCAAAATATAATATAGCCGAGTAGATTCTCGATAGTTCAAATTCAGGGGGAGGGGGGGGGTTATGAAAACTCCGGATTACCGAGTGTTCGAATTGTTAAGACGAGGTTCGAGAACGTCGAAAGAGTGTAAATTTAAAGAAATAAAAAATGTTCACGTCATAACATGGTAAAATAATTTACATGCACATTATATATTTTCTTTAACAATATTTATTTAATATTCTACCTATTTTTCCGTTTTCCCTACGTTTTTCTCGGTTTTCCCGTGTTTTTCATGGATTTTCCCAATATATTGGGAAAACTCCTGGGAAAATCAAAAACACGATCTCCGGTCGAATTCCCGTTTAGGAAAAGCTCTGTCATTGCAAATCGGAGCGAAATTGCTGGTAGAAAAGCTGTTTGAAGAAAAAAAAAAAAATAAATAAACGTCATTTGTAAAACTTGCACTACATTCCTCGCTCCCCTCAGAATCTAAAAAATCGAAATACCGATTCATAAAAAATGAAATTATAAAATACGTATGCGTGTATCATGTATGTGCGTATCTTAAGTTGAGATCTAATTAATAACATTTAAGACCGGATTCCGTTGAAAAAAGCAATGTTTTCCGTACGTGAACAATAATTTCGAAGTATGTAATTCGATTCGTGTAACGGATACTATTAAACTATTTACGCAGGTACGGATTCATCTTTTCTTTATTAGCGGCTGCGGTAGTGCGCCACCCGGCTCAAATAACTAACAACGCCATCAAAAATGAAACTTTTACATTTTAGTTTTTAGTATTTTTTTGATAATTTTTTCATGGTGTTATTTCGTGAATAGGCATTTTTTCAGAACACTTTTGGCTATTTTCCGATCGTTTTTAGTGCATTTATGTATTTATTTATTAGTGCATGTCCCGATTTATAATACAACGATGAATGCAATTGAAAAAGCTCTTCACAACTTTTTAGCTGTACTAAGTTTCACTTAATAGTATGATATTATCAACAACAGGAATCTAAGGATGTACATTCGATTTTATCGCGTGTTGGCAGCAAGTATACGTCCAAAATGTTACTTAAAACTATACCGAGTGTACCTAAATGTATTGTTTTTAATCTGATTGCCGCGAGTTTTTCGCGGGACCGAGAGTTTACTTTAATTTTCCGAAAGTTTTAAATTTCCGAAGATTTGAACTGTCGAGAATCGTACCTAATACTCATACTTATCGTTTCAATATTGACAATGAAATAAAACTTTGGTTATAATGTTTGAATTCATTAAAATCATCGTCTTTACGTCATTCGGAATCGGGCAAACGTTTGCTTTACGGGCCATGCGTACCGAACGGGGACGAAACTGTGAAAATACCTCTGTACTTAATGTAAATCAAACGGTTCGATAACGTATGCCGATAGTTATAGTATGATAAAACCGAAATCCCGATTGTCCGCCGAACCTTCGTAAATATGATAGTTGACAGTTCGTGCGATAAAATTTCCAAGCCGCGATTTCTGCGTCTTTTCGTGTGCGCGCGACAAGAGACCGCGATGTCGACGAATTCGAGTACATTGAAAATCGTTTTTATTAATAAAAAAAAAAATATAGCTCGTTTCACCTCTTTTTATAAAATTCATTCGACACTGTATGTTATACACATACAGTTATGTATTATAATTTCCGTCGTGTTATTATTTCTGTCTGCGCGACGCATAACATGTAAATGTAAAATATCATCATATTTATAATATCAACGACGACGCACATAAAATAATATTATGTTACTGCCTCGCTATCGGTTGTCACTTTCTGCACGTTTCGCATATATACACGCGAGTAGTATTTTAATAAGACTGCGATGAATGTGTCACATGCATGTATTGTTTTATCGAATGTCAAAAACATATAAAAAATATATAAATAATAATTACTTGCTTGTAAGCCGGGAAAGTTGCTCGAAACTTGTCCGACATTAAAGCAATTATAATAATAGTAGAGTAATAAAAAAAAAAAACAAAAACAAAACAATTGGATCAGAGTGATAGTCGGTTTATAGATTTTGAAAAATAACAAGGATTTTCAGGTTAAAATACCTCAGGTGTTCAATGCGCGGCGTCTAGTTAGAAATCCATTCATAATTTAAGTCCGACTTATTAAGTTCGAATCCGTTGCGAAAAGCGTAACGTCTCAGAATGACGATAACTTTCTAAACAGATGGTTGCTCAGCTTTATCGTTTTTTTTTTATATACAACGGCCATTACGTTAAAAAACCAAATCTGTATCGTTTCTTATCGGGTCACTATTTAAGAATAAAACGAATTATCACGTCGACAATATCATTACACTACTTTCAGTGAACTGTAAAAAATATACCATCGTAATACGTCCGTAAACGATTTTTTTCAACGAAATCGCGTACTAAAAAAAAAAAAAAAATTATAAAATCTGACTGCCTGTTCCTAATGTATTTTATCTTGTACTTAAAACGTGAATTGTGGCGTTTATTTTGTTATCGGAGTTCAATCACAAATAACAAAGTTTAGAAGGGAGAATATTTTCGACTGCAATTTTTTTCTATACGATGGTCATAAAAAAAACCGTGTTAGTTTTTGCATATAATTTCAAATATGTTAAACTATTTAAATTTTGTTATTTGTGACTGAACTCAAATTTCGATTTGAACGCCACAATTCAACGTGATTTTGGTATGTCGTTCGTTAGTAAGACAAAGACAACACACGCGGGTTTAATATCCATTTTTACTAACAAATTACCTACGTTTCACACGATATTTATAATTTATCCTTTGTGATAATTGCGATTGCAATGCATACGCGCACATTTGTATCACATTGCGCCCGATTTGCTAAACTGTAAATGCACATCAAGAGCGTATCGGTAGTTGCAATATTGAGGCCTTCGGTGCAATAACGGACTAAGCCACACGTTTTCCATATTTGAATTAACGGCATTAATTTTTCTCTATTCCGGTGAGCTTAATTTGAAAAATAGTTTTTCTCCGTTCCACGTTAATTTTTCTTCCTCCGACGTCCTTTCCTCGAATAATAAAATATTAATCAAACAATTAATCAACAAATTGTTCTTCAAGCTGGTTTGAAAAAATTAAAGATCTGTGGGTTTTATAAGCTTAACTGTCCAGATATAATAATTTATATATTTCGTCAAACAAAAATATAAATAAAAATGACAGATATTCCGGGTACACGATTTTTTTACAAACCGGGTACCGAGCGTTGGTCGAGTAGCAAAGTCCTAAGAAGAACCGGGTATAATATATCATTAAAAAAAAAAAAAAAAAATGAAAATGTTTGTCGGAAAATAAGCTCGTGTTTTCGCGAGTAGGGGATGAGCTCTCCCGATTATCCACCACCGAATTAAACGTTATTGTAACAGTTACACATGCTGACGAAATTAATGTACTAGTGTTATAGTTAATAATAACAATGTTTTTTCGGACATCACAATATGGACAACACCATCGTCGTAACAATAATTATTCGGATTAAAACGTTAAATACTCCAATATCGCGGAATTTCACCGGCGCCGAGGGAAATATTACAATATCGTTGTTCGCGGTCTGAGCGATGGTAATGTTTCGTGATAATTTGAAAATGCCAACTGCAGGTACCGAATAATCACGCGAGTATTCGCGCGGGTTCCAAATGTTCAAATGCGTGGCGAATTTCAGCTTATTAATATAACATTATAATGTCCGCGCCGAACTACTCTAACTACTCTAAACTCTAAAACCAGAATTTCACGCGCAAAATCAATCCAGTTCGAATGCGTGTAATACAATACGATAACCCACTTTGGATTTTGGGCGAAGTGAAAAATGTATCGGCTCAACAATGATATTTGTTTATTTATTTAATTATCCGTGAACAACTTTTCTACCGGAAATTTCGTTTCGATTATTAATGATAGCACTTTTCCCGAATGGAAATCGGTCTAGGGCGGTGTGTACATTGAAGAGGTCATTTTTTTTTTTTAATTTCCCAGGAGTTTTCCCAATAAACGGGAAAACCGAGGAAAAACGGGAAAATAGGTACAATAATTAAAGAAAATATATAACGGCATACATATATAATTATTTTATCATAATATGACATGCGTATTGTCGACAATGCAACACTATCAACAGAACTCCACTCAGATTCGTTTTTTCGTTGGCAACGGTTAATCGTCCCGTCCACTAACTTCCCACTTCTCATCGACAACAGTTGCACACACCACGTGCGAAGTAATCCGTCATTGTTAACACGATTTTCATGAAAATAATAACTGTTATTTAAAAGCCAAACATATTTCGCACTGCGGGTGGACAACTGTAGTGTAGTTGTAAACATTGAAAGGTATTAGATGTATAATTTGGTTTATGTAAATAGTGATTTTTTTTTTTTTTTTTTTGGAATCGTTGTGGAATCTTTTAATTTGTTTTTTTTTAAACCATTTTTAATTTTTCACCCTTACTCCGTGTGCTTTTCTTGTTAAAAAAAAAAAAAAAAAAAAAAAAAAACATAACTTAAAACTGAATTTTTTTTCTTGTCGGTCACTACATAAGTATCTATAGCAATAAATTGTTGATATTTTCATTTAAACTGATTCTAGAAATTTGCGTTTTTTTTTTTTTTTTTGTATTTTGTCGATTAAAAAAAGTATCTTAGATATTTTCGTTGCGATACAAAATATGTACAGGTACATATTTTCATAAAATATCTGGATATACGGGGTGATTAACTATGCGTGCTCACTGCATTGTTTCGATTACATTTTGCGCACATTCAAATTCTGAGTTTCGGAATTTTCCAGTCGAGGGGGACTGGTGGTACATTCTTAAAACGCCGCGCGCCGTGCCGCCACACAAATGATGTTCCGCCACTCACCCCCGAGCAAAACTTTAAAGAGGAATATCCCGTCAACGGGATTGACGAAAATTACAAACGCAAACGCCGAAACGTATTCCAACTACTACTCCGTCGTAATCTATTCACGGCATTTCCAACGTAGGTTGCCATTTGAAAATCGTTTCGACCCGAAAAATCGGTGTGGAAAATTAAACGCAAACGCAACAGTTTTCTATTTCTAGAACAGCCCGCCCGTTAAAATGTCGGCCGGGCCGGATTCCGAAAAAAGTTGACGCTTTCCGAGATAACGAGACAGATCTTACGACAGATCGATCACACTGTACGGGGCACGCGAGTGGACCGCGTTAGTTATTGCGGCAGACGGCGAGACGACGGCGCGTCGATACGGGCGCCCGACGAAACACGTCGCGTGCGTGTCGGCCCGGCGAGCGCCGTTCGGACCGCGACCCGCGGCGACGGCAAACGAGTTTCGCCGCCGGTCGCCGCCGCGCGGCGTAGCGTATTGCGTTTTACGAGGGGCGCGTCCGAAACGGCCCGACGGCGTTTTGCCGCCGCGCGTCGAAAACCGCCGTTGTTGTACCGTCGGGGCCGCGCGATTTCGCGTGCGCCACGGCGAGCCGATATTATTACTGTTGTTGTCGCGCGTCGAGTGCGACGGGGCGAGAGGGGCGGGAGGGGCGGGAGGGGAGGCGCCCGCCGGAACCCCGAAACGCCCGTAGAACAACAACAACACTGCGCTCGGAACGCCGGCCGGTGTTATTGCGCCGACGGCTTCGCGCGTGCCGGCCGCAGCTCGTATATTGCGTGACCCCCCCCCCCCCCACCAACCCCCTTCATCGCCATCGCCCCTCGCCGCAGCCCCGCCGCGCCCCGCACCGCAGCCCGTGCGTCGTTGCGATGACGTTATAACGCGGCGAACGCGCGCGTAACCGGAACGTCTGCACGGGCCCGCGGTCGCAGTCGGATCCGCGCGACAATATTGCGCGGTGCGCGCGGGCACACGCTCGCGAGCCGTTCGACGCGCGCCACCCGCGCATTGGTTTTACACGGGTGTTTATTATTTTTTTACGCCAACATTTTTTCTACCGGATATTGTAAAAGGATATCTCCTTGGGAAGGTACTTTATAGAGGTCATTTTTCGATTTTCCAGGGAGTTTTCTCATCACGTGCGGAAAATACGAAAAACGGGAAAACGTGCGAAATCTATTAGTAAAATATTACGATTATTTTTTCCGTGCGGACGGCTTTTCTACATGAGATTCTGCACTGATTTACAACCAAAGCGCTTTTTCTAAAAGGCAATCGGGAGAGCCTCGTTGAACAGTTTGGTTCCGGGGCCTTTAAATGTCTTTACTCGGGCTCGGATTTAACGCCGCCGCGGGGAACGCGGCAAAACTCAGAAAAAACGAAATTGGCCTTTCCGTCCGTCTTCAAAGTGTTTTCGTTTTTTTTTTTTTTTTTTTCATTTTCACTTCCCGGGTTTTGACTTTCCGAGTTATGATATTCCGAGTAATGGTAACCGTCCCTGCCGTGCAAACAACAACTACACGTAAACGGATAACGGCTGCGGCGATCGCATTATTAATTATCGTTAACATCATCAACTATAATGCGTATAATACGCCGATCCGGTCGGTTTTCGCTATTGTTTTTTACCGCGCGGACCGGCCACCGGATTTGTTTTTTTTTTTTTTTTTTTTTATTAACGCCTGCTCGTTTTTAGCCGTCCTATACAAATATTTGTTCGCGTACGTACCCTGTTATTAAAATAAAATAATATTATAATATATTATACAATTGGCGTCGCGCCCGTTAACGTTATACCTACCTATTATCATCAATACCCGATTGAAATAATCATTACTATAATAGTAATGTCGTTCGGTTATCCCGCGTTTATCTCTCCGTCCGCACGTGACAGTATTTGTGTTTGCATTCAAACAAAATATTAACGTTCATGATATTACAAAAAAAAAAAAACATTCGTGAACAGCAGAGCGTTTCGTCACTAAAGTCGTAATTTTATCCACTTATTTTTATTAATAGAACTCGGCGAAATAAAAATAATCGAATACTATAATATGCCTACACACTAAATTAAAACAATATTGTTTTTTTTTTTTTTTTAAGTTTTAAATTAAACTAATGAAAAGAGAAGAAAAAAAAACGGTACCGTAAAAATGAGTTGAAATTTGAAAACTACGAAATGTGCATGCCTACTATCGGCGTGCATAGATGCGTGTACAAAATTGCATCCCTTCGACTGCTTTTAGGGGTCTCCAGGGGTGTTCGAAGCGGAAAACACACTCTCCTCTCGCATCAAAATAAAGAAATTTGTATTGAAATTTAACCCGACGTAACTCTAAAATCAGTTTAAATACTCATTAAAAAAAAAAAAAAAAAAAACTCTAATTTCTGTGTTTGAGCTTATTTTTGAATCGTGCTTAACAATTTAAAACAAATTCAAATTTGAATAGTGAGTGTTTACTATACCTTTATTAAAAACAGTGAATAGTCAGTGTGAATCATTATATCAGGTAAACCATTTAGTAAAACCTAAGGAAATAAATCAATGTTACTCAGAGAAAAGTTTAGTAGTAATTTGATTTGGGTGGGACATGCTTGGATAAGCAATAACGAATAACTGATAAGAGCAGTAATGGAACAAAACCCGAGCGGAAAACGACCGTTGGGAAGACCCAAAACAAGATGGGAAGATTTGTTCAAGAAATACGTGGAATAATTACCATTAGCGTAGGCTCGTATTAGAAGGAAAAATCATCGGACAGAGGATGGGAAGCTAGGGTACGAAATGGGATTGGTTTTCAGTGGCCGAATAAACAGAAAAAGAAGAAGAGAATTAATATTAAATGTGTTCGAGTAAATTATTATTTAACGGTACGAAGGCATCAAAACAATTATATTGAAATTAATATTGATTTCAAACTAAAAAATTCGGTTTTAATCAGTTATCGCCACTACCTAACCAAATAACTGTTCGGTAATAAATAAACAATTCGGTTATCGGAACTACCGTAGTAACGAGACGATAAAGATTTTGATTGGTGGTTATTATTAGTATCGGTTATCGGTATTCATCGGTGATTTCTCCTATAATGCATTTTCACTTTACCCTGTTACCTATACTCGACGTGATTTTGCAAAACTAATCGAGGGTTATTTGCGATTAAAATTTTCTGAGTGAGCGCAACGAAATGAAAAAGAAAGAAATATGGGAAATCGCGATATTTAATAAGTACCAAAAATTCTGGCAGATTCGTGTATTTAGGTTATTTCGTATGTTTTTCGCGTTCTTTGCGAATTTCGTCAAAACTTTAACCCGAAACGCTTAAAAATAACATGTAGAACGTAAGTTATTTTTGTTTTTTCTATTTATTGAATACGATTTTATGACGAACCCATGGTATCGAATTTTCTAGCGTTTGTACAGGGCCGAGAAGCCAAAACGTTACTCGGATAAATCGAATGTTAATCAACCTACATCGGAATCTTTTAAAATTCATTTTACCCCGGAAATTTATCTGGATCTGTGTGACTATGTACAAAGCCGTTAATCACCTGATTGACATCGTATCGTGTTTCCTGACCACCCTATAAATTAGAAAGTCCTCTGCGAGGTCGTCAATGATAAATTTACGGAAAATAGCCATTATCGTTCAACGTGACCGCGCAATAACGAAAACAAACCGACGGGAAAATTGTCTATAAGAGATTTATTTTCACTGCGTGTCCGTCACGATTATTTTGAATTAAATGATTATCACGCGCCCCGCGGAATCGGCAGCCTTTTAACTGTAGTGAATAGTAAGAGCCGGAACACTGTATTTCATTAAATTTGTCTTTGTACATCTGATATAACCTAACCTGACGCTTCGAGTCGGCGTTTAATTTTTTTTTTTTAAATATAGTTAATTATTATAGACAAATTATCATTCGTATCCGTGTCTTAGGAGATCAAGAGAATGGGTATTTATTGAGAGTCAATCAAAGTGTACTTCGGTATAGACTCGATATTTTATTCGTTAATTTTATGTTTGCATTTTATGGTTTACACGATTTACGCACACGCTCAATTAGGTATATAGGGAAGAACGAGGCTAGTTGTTTATCATTTTGATACGTTGAATTTTTATCATTTTCTTTTGTTACTATGATAATTGATGTTAGACCGTTTTAAATAGTAAATTCTTAGATACTATTTTACAATGAAAAAAATAAGGAAAATAAAATGTATTATAGTAAAATAAAACGTTTTTGAAATGGAACAACATGTCAATGGGTGTAGGTAACAGTTCAGGGATAAATTGTATTAGTATAAATGTATTTTAAAATATTATTTAAAAAAAAAAAACTACATGAAAATCAGAGCTCCATCACTAGAGTCGAATTTTCCATCCGCTTAATTATATTACCGTTACATTTTTTTTTTTTTTTTTTTTTATAATAATAAGAAATTGAACAAAATATAGGTGGAGCAGTTCTTCGGGGGTTGGAAGTTCAAACCTTTTAAAGGCGAATCCCCGATAATGACACCGTGTACCATGTACAACATTTCATCCCCCTGGTTTTATTTGGAGGGCCATTAGGAGTGTAGGAAGCTACAGATGATACCACCCTTCCGCAAAAACTCGGTGAAGTTCGAATTTAAATTTAAATAAAATATTATTTCAATCTCCATAAAAATAATAATAAAAAAAAACATTCTCGAGTTTGAGCTATTTTAGTCCAAAAGGGAAGCCGTCTAAAAGTTTACCGGAAAATATACAGGGAAAAAGATGTACGATTTATCATATTATCTCTTTTATACTAATATCCCTTAGTAAAAAAAAAAACTATTAGAAATCTACTAATATTTCTCCAATATTTATTTTGCACAAATAATTAGATAATTTAATAATTTACTACTAAATGAATTTTAATAGTTTTACTACTAGATTTTAATAGTTTATACAAAAATATGAGAAAAAATGCAAAAAATTAAAATCTTATTTCTGTTGCCACTTGCAATTGAACACGAGACTTTGCCTAACTTAACCTAACGCCTTATTCACTAACCTACCTACCTAATTATTGAATAATTTAATTTTATGACTATACAATTATTTAATCAATTTCAAAATATTATATACTTATTTACAGTGACATCTGGAAATTGCAGAAGCTTTGGGAATGGGAATTTCAACCCCCTCAAATAGTGGACACTAGAGCCAGGAATATGTGAGGGAGGAGGGGTAAAGGGAGGTACCCCCTCCTTTTTGTTTCTTGGTTAATTTGGCCAAAAAAAAAAAAAATGGCTACGGTACTGACAGACATCTACGAATTATGGACAGTTTTATTGACTTTGAGGATCTTAATGAGGGTTGATACAGGGTTAATTTCAAAATATTATATAAATACTGCAGTATGACAACTCGTGGTTGTGGATTTTTTCAAGAAACTTTATATTCCAAACTGAACTTTCTCTTAATAGCAGCTGATACTATAGTGCGATTGTCAGAACTTCAGAAGGTACTGGAGGCCCGTAATCCCCCCCCCGATATTTTTAGTTAAATTGGTTTTTTCGGTTTTATATAATTATAAAAAACAGTGAGTTATGAATGGCGTTCGCAGGTGGTGGTGGGGTATACCGACCTAGATAAGTTTAAATTTCACTAATATACATCTAGGTACTTACTGTTATGGTTAACTATAGGGTATTAAATAGTTTACTATCAAATAACAACTTGCTGTAATAGTTAACTATAGATTATTAAATAGTTAACTATTATAGAACTATACTTCCTGTAATAGTCAGCTATAGGTTATTAAGTAGTTTATCATATAACATCTACTAAATTTAATAGTATACTACACGTTATTAGATAGTTTACTACTAAAAAAATACTTATTACAATAGTTTTTTTTTTTTTTTTTTACTAAGGGATGATTATACTATGTCAGGTTAGGTTAGGGGAAATTATTTTACAGTACTTTCAAGCGCTTTATTCACTTTGCAATTTTACGGTTTATCATCACTGAACACACTACAAACATTATATAATTAAGTACACAATAAAATAACTGTGAGCATATATTATTTTAAATCGTCGAGAGAGTATATGTTGTTCTATAACAAACGATGATAATCGAACGTATGTACAAACATCAAACAACTGCTTCCGGTATAAATACGCTCGGGGTTTCCGAATAATTTTCGATATTTCAGAAAACGGATATTACGATGTTTTGCGGAGTACCTATAGTTTTACTTAGGGGATTTTGGAATAAACATGACAGAAAATCATCTATACACGCGAAGCAATTTAATTAAAACCATAATATAAGTAACTACTCGTGTACTCTGTAAAAACAACGCGTTTTCAAAAGCGTCTAGGAAATTGACGGATTTTTTTCGAAATTTTTCTAAAATAATAACAAAAAAAAAAAATAAATAACTGTATTGTATTCATTGGGATTTGTTACGTTTATTATGTCTTATCAGTTGTTCAAATGTATTTCCCTAAAGAATTTTACAACAGTAATTTTCTGTTTATTTCCGTTTTTATTCTTAATCAAATAAAGAGCGTTTTTGATCCGGTGGCGTGACGCGGTATCGGAAATCATTTGTATTGTAAAGTCCATTCCTTTTAAGGGATAACAATAAAACCTATTATTGTGTACGTAACCTCCCGAAGTGATTCGAATCCTAAAGTTATCACACGACGACAACGGAGACGACACAGATGTTTTCCAGAAGTTCACGCCGCGGTCAATGTCAATAAACAATCACTTTTTAAAATCTATTAGTTGTTTTTTTTTTTTTGCGTATGTGATCAACTTTATTATTGCACCAGAAATCTTTAATTCTCCGATTTTCCAGTGGAATTTTGTCTATTTAGTCAGTATTTTTTTTTTTTTTTTTTTTAGGTTTCCAAATAATTGGACGGAAAAACGGAAAAATTTACGACTGTAATTTTTTTACGGTTTTGTTTTTATGTNTGTTTTCCAGAAGTTCACGCCGCGGTCAATGTCAATAAACAATCACTTTTTAAAATCTATTAGTTTTTTTTTTTTTTTTATTAGGTTTCCAAATAATTGGACGGAAAAACGGAAAAATTTACGACTGTAATTTTTTTACGGTTTTGTTTTTATGTAAAGTAATTCGGTTAAAAATCGTAAAGACATGGAATTTTCATAGAGTACACATATTAACATTTCTAGTTGTGGAGCGATTTCAAAAATACATTGACAACGTTTCAGCTAATTATATGTGACAATTCGACAATATTCAAATTATAAATTCGGAAAACACATTTTTCGTTGACACTGCATATTGTTCGCATCGTACATTAAAATATGTGAATTTTCCGCCCTGTGGTACTTTATTCAAAATATCTTTCAGAACTCCAAACAGATTATCTAAGAAAACCAAAACCATTGACAACAAATGGCCGTATATTTGTATTCCTTTATTAATTTGTTGGGTTTTCTTGATCACACGGTGAAAAAAAAAAAGCGATTATTACATTATCGAATTGCCGAGTTCAACCGGGAAAAATCGATGTATTAAACAAATATAAGAAAGTATACAATGCTTATTTAATTATATTATCATAATGTGACATGGTATATATTGTTGACAAAGCATCGCTATCAACTTTACACCGCTCAAAATCGGTTTTTCGTCTCCAATAGTTTATCGTTGCATACAGTTTATAAACTAAATCAGCTTCGTATTACATTCCCTTTACCTTTCTAACTGCCCACCTGAAACGGCGTGGCATACCCGTGAGCGGTCGTAACTTTTTAAAATTCTCAACTTGTGTCTTGAAAAAAATTACGGTAACACCGCATATGATATTGTATTTTTCAAAAAAAAAACATTTTCTCCGGTGCTCGAAACTATTACGCGTCCATCAGAAGGCTACATTAAAAAATCGTTATTAGCTCCTTTGTTTATTTACAAGAAACACGAAAATATTATTATCATCTTATTTAATATTTCAAGAATATATTAAACGCGCGAGAGGCCCTCGTTCTCATCGTAATTTTATTAATTTCAACTTTACCAAAGTCGCTTGATTAATTAATGATTTTACATAAAACGTGTTTGTATCTCGTTTATAAGTTTATTTTCTTTTTGTAGACTTAGTCTTTTGGTACGTTCAATATCATAAAAGTTTTTGTACGCGGGAACAAAGTCCGTCAATTTTTTTTTTTTTAATTTTATTTTAATCGATAGAAAACATAACGATTATTTTCGCGATTTCCTTTTTCGGCGTTTTGTGTGGTGTTCGCATCAATTTTTTTTTAGTTGTATAATATATAACAGTGCTTTACACGCGGGTTTTCTATATTTTCCTCGAGATTTACACTCTGTACTTGTAATATCTGGTTTAAGAGAATCAAAGGAGTGAGTAAAAATCGCATTGCATTTATAATTTTAAAATAATTTTTCGCACACACAAATGCTTATATCTTATCGTAGGCTGATATGCTCGGACCATTATTTGTTAGTTAGGTATTTCTATTTAAACTTACGATAAATTGATGATATCGGTCCAAACCAATATTAAATATTTTTCCAGTACAGTTATCGACTGATGTAGTTTTTAGCGTTTTAGCGGTCTCGTGTCTTAAATTTTTCCACACATGAATTGTACATAGACAATTGCATCGTTATCAAATGTGCGGTTTTCGGATTCAACGGTTTTTACAATGCAATAGTCCGACCCGGCGCGCTATTCCGACCGGGTAACCGGCGGAAATAAACACGCAATAATATTGCGTTTATTGCGTTTATCGTATCGTACCGCGGAGCGCACAATACACAGGCGGTTTTTGTCGGTTAATATTTCATACGCGGACCGCAGTCGTCGTTATTATTATAATAATTCACGTGGATGAGCGCGGAAACGTAACGCACAGTTAATTATCGAGTACGAAATTAATAATCGGGTGCGTATATCATATCGTCGTCGTGGTCGTGGTCGTCGTCGTCACCGTCACCGTATAATTATTCGGGAAAAATAGCGTGACCGCCGGTAATAACGCGATAATATTTACCTCCGGTGGCACGTGTATAATATACCGTATAATGCGAAACGATACGTTCGAAAGTCGGAGGCGCGTCCCCGAAGAGTCGACGTCGACGTTTTTTTAATTTGTACGAAAAAAAAAAAAAAAAAAACAACAACAACAACAATAGTATAGCGTCGTGTTTTAGAATTTCGCCGTTAATTAATATGATTACGGGCGGGTGTTCGGATACGAAACGAACATTCGAAAATTACGTTCGTTGGAATTATTTATCCATTTTTTTTTTTTTTTTTTTTTTTTTTTTTTTTTTCGTCATTATTATTTCCCCGGTAAATGTCCTCAACACTGGAGGAACGCGGCGGAAAACAATCCAGTCGGACCGATGGTTTTTTTTTCCACCGCACAGCACGGCGGTTGAAAAACCGGCCGCGCAAAATACCCGCGTAAAATGAAATTTCGCAGAACGATAGACGCCTGTCGAAATGCCCGAGCACTCCTCGTATACAGTGTACACGATCGTAATAGCCCCCATGAAGAACCGACATGTGAACGGAAAATCGATTTCATGAAGTAACGGGTAAGAGTATAAGTTTCGTCGGATTACGTGAGAATATGACAGCGGTGAAACGAGAATATTTACGCCGATAACGGTGTCTGTTGTGTTTGATTTTGTTTTTGTTCGTGGTTTTTTTTTTTGTAATTCGGTTAAAAATAATCTCAGAGACCAGAAACGATCACCGAATAGGTTCCACATTACCGCGTTCTTGACGTGACGCAATTTTCAAAATATTCTGACGGTTTCTCTAAACCCGTCGCGGTTTTTCATTGACTAGCATTCAGGTTTTCACCGCTCTCGACACGGCGACTTCCTTTTTAGCCGTATCAAATCTAGACCGACAATTTGGCCAGGGCAGTCCAGATGATACGGAATCGCCGGTCTGCGCATACTCAACGAAATATTATGTTTTGCTTGCAGCGTCTGGCGATTGTTACTGCGCGACCGGCGATCCAATCGATGGGTAATCAATTAACCCGGAAATTATAAACTCTTTTCGGAATTTTTTCGAACAAATTTTGAAATAAAGCTGCCGTCAAATTTTACATTGCCGTTATTTCGTGTCGCGTTTGCATCGAAGGAGGCGAAACCATTATCCGTTTTTGATTCGACAAACAATACGTCACGTGAATAACATATTACGCATAGTCGTCGCCGTCGCATAACCGTGACAACCGCGTCCGTACCTAATAATAATAATAATAATAGTATTACGGTAATAATATATTTCATTACCTATTGCAATTAATGTATTGTGTGTTTGTGGTTATTACCGCGATATCATATTCAATAAAACCGTATTGGGAGAGGGCAGGAATCACTGACAGGGCGGAAACGATTGGGAAACGACGTCCGTCCCGTTTCGGTTATAAACGATATTATTGGATAGATTGCCTGAACTGATAAACTAGCGATTTAGTTAATACGAGACGGCGGCCATAGAACGCGTCTTGAATGTCACGGTTCATTAAACTTTATTTAGGTGCCATTTTAGAGTTTCGGTCAGCCCTTTCGCA
Source organism: Cinara cedri (assembly GCA_902439185.1). NCBI lineage: Eukaryota > Metazoa > Arthropoda > Insecta > Hemiptera > Aphididae > Cinara > Cinara cedri. The sequence goes on from CABPRJ010002415.1 coordinate 247,631, forward strand.
TACGTTAGGTTTTTGCAGTTGCGCAATTTACTCAAAAACCCCGAGAGAGGCTCGAACCCGACCGTAATACTAAATAGATGCAATCCACGGACCGCATAGCTTTGTCTCTGCACTGGTGAGCTTCAGACGACCCAGGGGGCATAGCTCTATGGTTGCGCCACTGGTTTTTCATCAGACTTAGTCGGTGACGTTTTGTTTTTTCTTGATTGGGGTTAACTACGGGAAAAGACTTGAAGTTCTAGCGTTTACAGTTTGATCGAGAACAGAAGCTGAGAAGGTCATGGGTAATATTATTTAAGGTTGTCAGAGCTATCGTGTATTGTTTTTTTTTTTTATTATTATTTGAGATAAGAAGACTTTGTTTAGGTAGCGTTGAACTATGTTTTTCAAAATTAAAATTCCAATATAATGCATTCAAATTTACAAATGTCTGAAACAAATCAAATTTTTGTTATTTTTTAATATTTTAGATTCCGAGTAAAGCGAGGAATGTATTTGTTTCACAATGATGTTATTTATTTTTTTTTTATAAATGCTTTTCGGCTGGTACTCTAAATAGGTAATTTTCTCATTGATATTCAAGATAATGAGAAAAACTTGATTCTTTAGGTTGAACAAAATTGAGCGATTAAAAATAAGGTTGTCATTGGAAACTGTTTTTATTTTTTTATTTTTTTTTTTTGTAACATTGTTAAGATTCTATTATTTTAATATTTTTTAAACAATCATTGTTGTCATGAAAAAGCACATTGTTGTAATCATTTTAAGATAATATGACATATATTATTTAAATATTACATTGTTAACAAAGCAACACTATCAACTGAACTCCGCTCAGAATTGATTTTTCGTTGGCAATAGTTCATCGTTGCTTATAGGTATACGTCAAATGTCCGTCTGTACCCTACCTTCTCAATTTCCCACCTACAACAGTGGATGAATCCACGTGTGAAGTATATCCGACCTTTTTTTTCTGTTATTACACACAGATTACACAAAAATCTAAGTTTAATACACCGCGTAAAACGTTTTCTACTTTTAAATAAAACAAAAATTATTGAAATTTCTACGTTTTTCGGGATGTAAACGTTTCCCCTGCAAAATCATTTTCGTATCCGTAAACCGGACGGAGGGCTGAGCGAGTTTAGTTGATATAATTTCGATATTTTTATTTTTATCCTTTTTTTCTTTTATCGTGTTTATAAATGCGGTAAACCCATTATGTAAAACCACATCTTAGCGACATTTCGGTATAAATCTGAATTGAAGTAAACATAATTTTATTGTACAAAATTGTTTTGAATGCGGTCGGTCAAAATGAAACAACTTGTCTCATGGTGGTGTAAGTAGTTACATTATATGGACAAGTTGTTACACTATAACTTGTGGGAAGGTTTCTACTTAAATCGTGTACATTTACAGTAAAAATTATATTATATTTACCAAATTATAAACAATAGAACTGATGTAACAAGTACCTTTGAACAATTTAACCCCGCTCAACTGTAATAAAAACGAGCCCCAAACAGATTAATATATATATTGTAAATCATTATCATGTATAGATGAATTACTAAATTTGAAAGGTACGGCTATAATTTGATACTTTACCATTCGCTTAAAAATAATTTTATATCAATTTGTCTTACCTTAAAACACTTTTCCGAAAAAAAAAAATAAATTTAGTTTTGATAAGAAAAAACACGGTAATGTGAACAACTTTTGATGGTTATTATCGCAAAACTGTTAATTGACTTTATGATGGGACAATTTTTTTTTTTTTTTTTTTCAATCAAGTCAGTGTAACCACGATTGGAAACACGAGATGTTTTCACCGTAACACCTTATCCGTGTTAATAACTAACCCCGATCTCCACTAAATTTTTTACCGTCAGATGACCGGCGGAAAAGTCTCGACGCGATCGTTGAAATTTCGAAAGCGATTTTCGAATTTCGTTATAAGAAACGGCCCCGAAAACCGCGGTAACAATCTGTCGTTCCGTTATTCAACGACGACATTTCGTACGATCGAGGTTTCGAAAACAACGAGCCGGGCCGACGCGCCGCCGCAGTCGGATACCCGAGATTTGTCGAATAACAACCGCCGCGCGTGTAATAATAATAATAATAACAATAATAATGATAATAACAATAATGATAATGAAGATAACAACGTAAACGATAATAATATATATATGTACACGTATATCCAGTGCACGAGTACGCGTTGTGAACGTTTAAGACGTTCACGCGCGGCATGAACGGCGTTTCAATTCGACTAATTGCCCCGCGCCGCTGTACGGCAGCCGCGCCAGGACCACCTGGCCCGCACGGGCCGCCGAACAACGTCACTCGAACGGCAGCACTCCGAAACACCGCGCGTCTGTCAATTACGCGGACGTCATCTGTTATCCGCCGTAATTAGGAACGACAGCCGAGCGTTGCCGCGTAGCGTTCCGCGAACAGGGCCGGCCGGGCGACGGACGGGCGGGACGCGCGTTGATCGTCACGTGTGGCGACGCGCGCCGGGGTCGGACAAATTAATATAACGCGGCGCGCGGATCGCGCCGTAGCGTCGTGTCCGCGAGGGAAAAACGGTACGGACACACACTCGAGCCCGCGGGCGCGGCCGGATGGGGTTTTCGGCACGCCCCGGGTGTAAAATCTGCGCGGCCGCCCGCGCCGAGGAACGAAAAAAAAAAAACGACCCCGACCGGGGTTTTCCGTAGAAACGACAACGTATTTTGTCCGCCGTATTTCACCGCTGCAGTGTTGACGTACAGACAACGCGCGCGCGTATGGATAAAAACCACGTCGGAATAGTCGCGATAAATTCGCGTGCGCGGAAATCGTGAATGCGAGGCGCAGTCGACCGTCGTAAGAGTCGCGCGAAACGGATCGCGGGGCCGTCGACGCCGCGGGTCTTTTACGCGCCCGCAGTACGGAGCCCGGCGGTCCAGTTTCGCCTGTGCCGGACGCTTCGCGAACGTCGACGGGCGGGCCGCCGTTACAGGCGAGCGGTCGGGAATTTAACGTGTACACGGCGTGTTTTTTTTTTTTTATCACGAACCGGCAATTATCACAGAAGATTCGAAGTGAATTATTGCCTATCCACGGTCCTTCTCTACTTTTCCGGTTTGAAACTTAAACACCGTTATAACCCATAAACGGTAAATCCGATATTGGCGTTATGCGTATCGAAATGTCCGAAAAAAAATATTCACTATTCAAATCAGTGTTCGGAAAGCAGGGTTCATATTGAAAAATCAGAAGCATGCACTTATTGAAGATATACGGAATAGGAGTAAAATATTGAAAACGGTTTTAAAATAAAGCTTAAACGATTCTTAATGATCAGAAAAAAAAAAAACAGAAATTAAATTCGTTTAAAATTCTCCGAGATAATTGCTGGTTCACGATAAAAAATCACCAGAAATTGAAAAAAATCACCCTGTATATCTGTTTTAATTCCCGCTAACGAAACTAGAGTATTATTTCTATATATTATTATGTATAACCGCAGGCGTTCTCACCGTGGAGGGGGGGGATATGGGGGACGGGTCCCCCACTGGTCATATTTTTTCTAGATTATATGGAGTTTCCTGTTTAACCGATATTTAGTGATAACGGTTAAACAAATAAATATCATCAATATAAACATTTTTCTCGACTCGTTATTGTTTTCCACGATATTCGTATACAGATTACAGACCACGCATATTTACGTGCAGATCGTGATATTTAACACGCACGAATATCCGGACGAATTAATATAAAATATTGTGTTACATCCGCGAGTAAAAACGATACGGACATACTTCGCGCACACGATCGCGATTACATCACTCCGTTTCAAATGAGGTCACACCGGGCGGCGGACGATAATCGGTCAAAACTCGCGCAGCCGACCAACGGCAACCAATCGCAGAGCGAACAGACCCGGCCAAGGGGAGGGGGACGTCGCTCCGTGATGCGTTTGGATGCGCCGGACGGTGCGTTCTGACACGGAACGGAGTATGGGCGAGAAGCCGGAAACGTAACATGTAGAGGTGTTTTTACCAGTGGTTAATATAATATTATGGCATGCATAAAGTTCGGACGTGGTAGCTCAATAGAACGTTGATAAAAAGGACCCAAAGTAAAGCGAAAAAGGACCGAAAATTCTAAAGAAGCGCTAATAATTATTATCAATTATTAATTAATTCTATCACGCCATCAACAGTTTTTGAATATTTTTTATGAAAGAGGTGCTGTGAACTTATTAACTGAAACGGTTATTTTCGGGAAGATTGGGCTAAGAAAAAAAAAGACGACCTAGGATAATGGAGACGGGTGCAGCCACTGTTATAAGTAATTTAATATACGTCTGTAAGCGAAAAAACGATTCTGAGCGCAGTTCAGTGGATGATTGATGCTTTGTCGTAAAATAATATTAAACGTATTATCATATCGATTTTGCCGGTTTTTCACATTTGTCGGGCGTTTGATTAGTGGCTCCACCACTATCCCCCTACCGGATACCTAATAGTTTAATATCTCGTCAACGGGCGGACGAAATGTAGAATACAAATCGGAATTTGAATACATTATGCGAAATCTTACCGGAAGAAATGTGGTGTACACTATGCTTAGTGAACTACTCTGTACGTACGAGACGCGCACTGTTCTCAAAGCGAATTCGCGAAACGTATAAAATATAATACGTTACCGTGTTTTCATTGCCAGCGCTCGTACCTGATTACCAGGTACACAGCCAAGACGGCGGAGACGACGCGCAGTTTACAGTCATCGGTGAAATTTTCGTTAGAAATTGCATTAATGGAAATGTGTCGCGTAGACATTATAGGTCAGACGCCCCCGCCGAGTTCTTTGATGATAATTAAAATTAATTTACGCGATGAAATCATTTCGAATAAAATTCCGCCGTGTACTCGTACATAATTGCATTTATACAGGTACCTCTACACCTATATACTGTACAGATAATAAGAGGGCGCCAGACAACTATTCTAGAGTACATTCTACACAGGATATTACATTTTTGTAATAACAATATCGTCGCGGTCGGTGTATCGAACTCGTCGCAATAAATTGCCCATATCACTCTACGGTAGCGTGGCGAAGGGGTTTTCGACATGTCTATATTTTAATCGAGGCTGCGTTGGAAAGTGTATTTTTTTAAATTTATTTTTAGCCGATAGTGAAACGCCGCTTTCTAAGTACACAATTTGAATTGTTTAACAACAAATTCGTTTACGAAACTTTTATTTCGCATTTTTTGACGTTTTTAATAATTAAAGTTACTTGTTTAGAGTTTCTAAGTCATATTTTCCGGTATTTTTTTAACCAAATTCCGTCAGTTGACATTTTTTTTTTTTTTATTTTACACATACACGTCAAATCTATATTTTACACAAGCTATATACACAGGCGCAACTAGAGTCTAAATATCGAGGGTACCAAAATTATGTAACGAAATATAAACCGTGAGGGCTACGCCCCCACACTCCGTCACAGTCGTTTCTCAATTATTTATGAATCACAATAACCATTCAACAAATTTCTTATATTTCTGCATAGTTAAAATACTAAATAATTACGAAATCTAGTTTTATAATCTTAATAAGTAGATTTTTAAACATTTTAAATCAACATATTAATTTTTCTGGGTATCATAGAATATTTATTCAAAATAGTTTCAGTGTTTAGCTGTTTTAATAAATCTTTTTCAATGTTTAGCAGAGACAAATTAGAAAACTTTTGTTGAAACATGCTTGATCATAGCCAGTTCTTTATTCATCGTATTGTCGAAAAACTTTGCTCGCAAGTAGTAGAGTTTACAGGAATTGTAGTTGCGACTTGCATAAATCAATTTTGCATAATCATCATATTCATAGATTATATTATATGACATTTGAACAAAACAGTTCTAAATAAAAATTAAAAACATAAAATTTACGGTATTGCACTGTAGTTATTATTATAGTTGGACCTAAAAAACAAGGGGTGCTAAATTTGAATTAAAGACCCTCTTTTACGCCCCCCTATTTGCGACACTGGCTATATACGGGTTAGGTAAAGATAAGGATATGATAAAATATTTCTTAGATTAGTTATTTGCGGGCTCGCGATGTATTGATATCAGTGATTTCAAAATAAATGTAGAAATTAAATTTAAAACCATTTTAAGTGCATTCTATACTGCAATTTTAAAACTCAAAATGCATATTTTATTGAATTTTTTTGTGCATGTTTTGTGAATTTTTAAGGTTTTCCATTGAATTAAATTCACAGCCCTAACTATAATTATAGGCGCCGTGGTTAAAATTTGGGTTACATGCAGTTTCCGACAATTTACCAACAATTTTAAATATCGCATTTTCATCTCGTTAACAAAAAAAGTATAAAAATGAATTACAAAAAAAAAAGTGACAAAAAGTTATACATCATATCAACGTTTAAGACAACATTCTATGTTATACTGTTAGACCGAATTGTTTAACGTAACGCCGAAATTTAAAGCATTAGCTATAAAACATAAGTATTATAATAGCGCTATTTGAATCACTTCCGATTCCGGCATGTATGAATATGTATAATAATTGAACACATTGCTTAGAACTGCAACTGCTAAAAACAAACGGACATACTTCGCATGATTGGTGGGCCATTGCTGTAGGCGAGAAATTGGGAAGGTAAAGGGGAAATTTAATACTTATATTCGTACGCAACGATTAATCATTGTTAACGAAAAACGATTCTGAGTGAAATTCTTTTACATATGTTTAGAAAGACCGTAATATTTACGATTTCAAAATAATATATTTCGTACGTTTTTTCCGTTTTTCCTACGGGTTTTCTCGGTTTTAACCCATTTATTATGAAAAACTCAAGGAAAATAATCAATTTAAAGTATCAATCTAGTAAAATTTTCTTTTAGAAAATGTGCTACACTTGAAATCGGAGCGAAAATTGTGATAGATAATTTGTTCACAGAAAAAAAATAAACATCAATACATTCCTATATCCGCTTGGAATCTACAATCCCATTATTAAAGAAAATACAGGTTTTTCGTTAGGTTTTTGAGAATTATTATTTCTTTCTCATACGATGATATGTACCTGCAAAAAACGTTTTCATATCATCCCGAAAAACGACTTTATAACTGTACGAATGAACTGTTACTGTCCTGCGAAATGAATTCCGTAATATCGTATCGAAATAAGCGTTAACGATATAATAATATTATATTATCGCGTTTTCATTTCCGACAGTCGTCTGTTATTCTAATAGAATTTGATTAGACCTAAGATTTTTAAGAGTTTCGAAAATATAGACACCTATTTGGGTACTTAATTTTTTTCCACAAATTGACTTACGGGCATTCGTTCGGGCGGATAACAAAACGAAAAATACGAGGGGTACTTATTTATGAACAAGTGGTTTTTGAAATATTAATATGTTGCGCATCATTGACCGTTGTTCACGTTATCGTTTTATTCTACAGAAAACACACCAAACAACACGTAGAACCGTATTTCTATTATTATTGTTATCATTGTTATTGTATCGCGGTATAAGATTTCAAAATTACTTTTATACCGGCGAATACACACTATTTTTTTATACGAATGGGAAGTATTTTTTTCCGTTATAGCCCTGCGGATGTACGTTTCAATTGTTCTCTAATCTAATTAGCTCGGAATTAATAATTTTACGAAAGTCTGCTGCGGTAACATGTAAAGCGTGGTCGTAATAGGTATTATAGAATATCGAAAAGGAAACGATGGCGGCATGTGAACTCCTCCGGGAAAATAGAAATATCTAAATATACTTGCACGGATAGAAGCGAATATTATTAATTGTATAACTGTTACGGAAAGGTCAATGAAACAAATTATCCGAGAAATATTCCATCGAAAAGTACGCGAATTTCTATAGATGTTAAAAATATCTGCAAAGTTGTCCCATCCCCATTCTCTCATGTAGTCATGTTTTACAATTTGTATAAAATCTCTGCGATTCGTTTTGAAATGTTCACCAATCCATTTTGGGAATTCACAAACTATTATTTTGCACGCGAGATGTTTTTCCTTTTTTTTTTTTTTTTAAAGCGAGTAGGCCGACTTCGTGCAGCCCATTACAAATTTTTAGTGGTAACCTTAACATGAAGTGGTTTTTCATTCGACCATGACAATACAGCTGCCTGTGAACTATATTCCGATACCGATGACCCGTAAACAATATTTAATTGTGCAAAATGGAGAGACCAGGAGTTTTTAACACTTTATAATATGAAATTGATCGGACCGTAGTCTGTGGGTAACGTTTAAAATATATATGAATACAATTTATAGCGAGCAAATTGTTATCAATTTAAATTGTGACATACAAATGTAAATGAATGTAAGTTAAATTCCATATCACTGTCATTTCTACAATCAATGCTAATTTACCCGTTGTGAAACTCGTTACAAGCATTTTGTAATTCAGAGGACACGCTACTGTATGTCCTGAATCCCGTACAAAACTAATACGGAAATATGCTCTGAATCTAAAATTGTTTTTAAATTATTAATGCTTCGAAACATGCGATTATTTTTGAATATAGGTGCACTAAAATATGATTTTATAAAAAAAAAAAAAATGTACGCGTCTATAATAATACAATGTGTAGTATGAGATGACGTATTGTATTGTATTTGAGTGTTGAACGCGTATTTTATAGAATTGTTTGAAACAGAAAAACGATATTTAAATTAATGCAAATATTGCGGTTATGAATGAATTATGAATATAATATATATATAATAATAATATATTAAAATGCTTTTGTTTTTTTTTTTTTATTTTTCAGCGTTTTCCACGGTTAGCTGGGAAGATTGGTGGACGTACGATGGCATTTCAGGTAAATACGTTTTTCAAATTTTTAAATTTAAATAGTTATTATTAACAGGCATAATATTATAATAAGATAAAGTTTTAACGACCAGATTAAATTATATGGGCAATTTGCATGTACGGCATTACAGTATTCTTAAAACGCGAACAAATTTCAACAATTTCGTTGCAGAATAAAACTTTTAGTATTTTTGAAAAATATCAAAAATACATTTTCACTGGATTGTTTTAAATAGTTGTTTTTTTTTTTTTTTTTTTTTTTTAATAAAACACAAAGGTATTTACAATCGCGGTTGTATAAAACAGATTGTCATTTTGCCGTTTTTAATTTTAAATATTATTAAATATTTCTAATGTAAATATAATAAATAAATAGTAAAACATAAAAGACTATTTTTTTTTTCATATTGATAAAATGTATTTATTTTTAAATTTTTAAATTTCTGTGCAAGAAATAAAATGTTTCATATTTTTGTGTACAAAAGGGAATTCAAAGGTGGTTATCAGAGGAGATTAATTAATAGTAATTATTCCAGTGCTTAAAAAAAAAAAAAAAATCTCCAGATAACGCTAAAATATACCTAGGTACTTAATACGATTTAACGGTTTCACTCGTACTTAGCTGATTGATGGACATTTGTCGTTTTACTCGGTATTTCATCTAAAATGTTCGAGTTAACAACTATAGTTTCACAAGTTGAATAGTTAATCCCTTTTACTATTATATTGCTATGAGATTACTATGTCTTTTAACAATACAGTTTTTCTCAATACTTCCTCTTTACGTATTTTACTTTTCGCCGACGACGCTAAACTTTTTGCTCGGGTAACTTCAACAAGGGATTTCGTCGTTCTTCAATTGTCAATTAATAATTTTGCTATCTAGTGCAACGCTTTTGGCTTTAATTTACTTATTGATTTCAATTATTTTTTTAACCGCACACTTTTGTGTCTTTGAAATTAAATATTTAGGTTCCGTACATCCGCCGTCTTTATCTTTTGGATTTTATATTGAACATATTACTTCAGGCTTCTAGGATTTACACGACGTCGCACGGCATTTCTACAGCATTTGTCTGCAATTTCTACTTAGCGTCTCTTTAAGGTACACTTTATGTCACCTTCATACGGTCTATCTTGAATTATGGATTGTTAGTTTGGAATCCAACTTTTCGGGTCGAGTGCAAACTAGTTTACGTGATACAAGCATTCAAACCAGATCTCGTGAGTGATTTCACTTTCACACCTCCCGGTCAAATTGTTTAATCACTGGTCCCTTGATCAGAGCTACACGTTCCTTAAACGATAATAATGTTTATATTTTGCCTTTACAATTTGGCTTTTTTTTATAAACATAGTTATATACCATTTTCAAATACCTATAGACATATTGCATACATATGTGTTTAAGTATATATATATATATATATATAACAAAATAACAATAAAAAAATACTATCAATCATACAATAGATATTAGTATATGATACAATTTGCATACTTTAAATAAATTGTTGAGATGTAGAAGAGAAAAAAGTCCAGATATCTTATGTCGATATGTATTTTTTTTTTTACGTTTAACTCCGATTTGAAAAAACATGACGATTTTTTTAAAAAAAAAAAAAAAAAAAAAACGTTGAAGTGTAACGCGTATTTGCTGCTTAATTAAATTTAAGAACAGTGAAGTTGTGAAAAGTGAAGGAGTTTATTGTATTTCGGAGCCAAGGGCTTGTGAAGGGAGTAAATGCGTCTACATGCCCGGAAAAAAAACCGTGTAGTAAAATAAATTACAAAATATAGGCTCAGTAAAGTATATTTTACTATGAGTTTTAATTTATTACAACGCAATATCATAACCCGTCTTTATCATCATGATTGATACCTAGGTATTTTATTATTATTATTTTTGGATAATTAATAACTAAACATTTTTTTTGATAATTAATTTTATCATATAAAATATAATTATTAACACGTATTCATACAAAATACGTAGCCTATAGGATTAATACGGGCGTATATGTATACGTTTCACTTATATTTGCGCAATAGTTTTCCCCGAATCGGCACGGTGAACGAACGGAGCACGGATGAGTCACTACGGACCTAACCGGATATCGACACTCGTGCTCCAGATCGATTAGGGTATCGGAAATACGCGTCGCTAACGACGGTCGAAAAGACAGTCAAAGTATGCAGTAGGCCCTAGTTGTAAACATTATTATAACAGTTTTATTATGAATTATGATTTATCACTGCTTTATTACAGCTGTCTTTATGTCACAACGCGGTGAAAATATCAACAGATGAGAAAAAGTTAAAAAAAAAAGTTTATTATTTCTACTACTCGGAAAATGACTGATGTGTTTTTTGAACTTAACGATATAACGTTTTTCAATTTCAAAAGTATACACTCACATTCTCCTCTTATATCTGATTTCGTCTTTTTATTTTTCCTCACTTCTCATCATCCACCCCTATACTCAATATAAAGTTAGTTCAATGAATTGAAATTTTTTTTTGAGAACTAAAAGTAATATCTGGGACTAACTCTTTCTTCTTATGCTGATGGAAAATGATTGCTTATTAATTATGTTATCAGTTTCTTGGCCATTACTGGCTCTTTCGTGATTAAAATACACAGTGTTAGGTAATCCAAATGAAAGGTTAAGGTTTTTGTTGACCGAAATAGTTTAAGTTGTAGTTTTAGAGAATATTGCGTTTTATTCAAATAGCGAAGGTAATCTTATTTACTTAGAGCATTGCATTTTGATCGCGAAGAAGAAAATTGTAAGCAATCATTGCTGGAGATAGATATCATGAAAATATTGTATGATACATTTTGTTCAATTTTATTAATTTAATTAGCTCTTTAGAAAATCAAGGAGGAAATGTTGTTTTAATAATACTCCTTGTTGATATCTAAGACATAATAATAATAAAAAAATGAGTACAGTTCGTATATAATAATGGAAATATCATTGCATAGATTAAACATTCTGACTAATTAATTGATCTGAGGGTTGACAAGATTGTATTTTAATTGCCCGTTGACCAGTTATATGATTTTTCATATTAAGATAGAGAAGAAGGGATGCGATTCTTGGTTTAATTGATATTTTAAGTGAAAAGAAGAATTTAATAATATGAGATCAAGTACAGTGCAGTATCTATTTGGAATAGATTAAGAACAGAAAGACTTTCAAATGAAAAAAGGATTCAGGAGAATATTGATTTATACTTGCATTGAGTGTCTACCGAAATATGTTGAAATATTCTGTGTTCATATTCAATTTTACTATTTAGCATAATAACAAATTTAAATTAAAAGCTTTTTTACGGAATTTAACACTATAACGATGAGTATATTAATGACAAAGAAACACGCTAAACAAACTGTCCGCACCAGAAGACGCGGTGGAAATAATTAAGCTCATACTCGAATTTAATTATCTGGCAAATGGATAATTCAATAAAAGTTGAAAATTGGCAGATAAAATGATTAAGAATAGTAAGATAAATCAAAGACAATATTGAATATTACAATCGCCGATTTGTGACGAAATAATAACCCTGTACTTACATCAGGAATGGGCGAAATAATTCAAAATGAGTAACTAGATCCGCGATATTAAATATAGTGTTATGTGTATAATGAGGGACTTGAGTTCCTTTCACTAGATTCGGGGACTGAACCTCATTACACCTACAAGGTGGGTTTGTGGTCGTTTTATTTTTTTTTACTCAGCTGAACATTTGAGTGTGGTCCGCGGTAAACTGGTGGACCTTCAGTTTGGCAGATTTTCCCGAGGTTGGCAAAGCTGAAGTTTTTTAATTTTTTGTGCAGTCTCCAGGTGAGCACTTTGATTTAGTATTTTATTGTTTTAATTTTTATTGATTTAGCTATTTATTTCGGACATGCCATAGTAGTTCGGCGATCGTCCGCATGGCTATCTTTTGGATCACTTCGACCTTCCTCCGATTTTTACTTAATAACTGGACGTTCTAAGTCAGTCCAGCACAATGTATACACTGCAAATATACTGATTTTCAGTATGTAGGCAAAAAATACATGATAATTTCCAGGATCGTTTCGTGATACGAGTTACAATCGTATCTATGATATTTATTTAAGATATTACTTGTATTGATGATATAATGTCCAACTTTGGCCTACTTGCCTATATTATTTATAATATGCAAAAAAGTTTTGACGTAATACGATCATTTTAAAAGTCGCCGATTTCCGTTAAAATAAATGATTATTTCCTTCAAGAATCCGTACGGGTATTTTTGTTTTGTATATTTTTTATACTGGACGCGGAGTTTGTCCATGTGGTCAATAAAACGTAGGCGCTTTACAAAAAGTGATCTCGTCGGGTACATTATAGTATATATAAACTAATAACGCGGGGAAACCGGGCGAAAAGCCATAACGACCGATACAAGTGAAATTAAAAAAAAAAAAAAAACAGAAAAAAGGAAATATGTAAAACGAGAAAAAAAAAATTAACTTACCGACCGTATAGAAATCGCGCCGTTTTTAAAGAAATCTGATTATTTTTCGCGCTCGCGGTATTCTATAGTATATGTTTCGCGAGTAAGTACTTACCTAGCGAGTGTATCGGTATGTAGTTTAATAAATCCCATTCGAAATTCCCGTTCAATAATAATATATACCAAAATTTTTATTCCGCCGAGTTCGCTAAATCCCGCAAAAGCGTGTAGTGGATAAGGGAAAAAAGAAATTTCGTACCGCGGCGATTTGTATTCGCGAAAATAAAACGCTTCGCGAAACACTCGGCGCACTTTGATTCGATTTGCGGCGCTCGGGTTTAAACGACACAAAAACTATCGAAAAAGAAAGAAAAAAATATATAATATAACTGCCTAAAACACCCGAAACTCGATCGAGTCAATTATTAAAATTTCCGTTTTCCGTTGGCCCGGCGCTTCCGCGCACAAACGCTGATCGCGATCGGTTTAATAAATTGTGAACCCGTTTAAGCTGCGCGGCGATTTTCCGACAGCAATATTTTGTTTCGAACGTTTACGGAAAGACATGCGAACAGACCGACGTCGGACCGAAATCGTTCGCGGACAACTTATCCAATTTATTTATTTTTTTTTTTCCCCCGGGACGTATGGTAGTGGTGTATAGCTTTGAAAACACATTATTGGCCGTATGCGCGCGTTTTCCGAGTTTTAAAAGTTATATACACGGTTTAACGACGGGATGGTAACACCGCCGCAGCCGCGTGGTATCCATTATATTATTATATTATTGTTCTCGCACGTTTTCATATTTTCAAACTACATCGCGGTGCAGTCTGTCCGACTTTTGTTTTCCAGACGTTCGGTCTCGGTGTTCGGATAAACGTAATAATAACAATAACAATAATATTATACGGCACAAAAGTCAAAACGCGTCACTGAAATGAAAATAAAAACAAAAAAGACGGACATAGGTCGCAGCACGTGGGCGCTGCCACTGTGGTAGGTGGGAAGTCGGGAAGGTAGGACACAGACGGGAATTTATCTGTATGTATATCCGCGAGCTACGATAATCCGTTTCTAACGTAAAAACGATTCTGAGCGGTGTTCAGTTACTTCGTCAACAATATATACGATGTCATACTACCGTAAAATGATTACAATGTGCGTTTCCACTACAACTGTAATGATTGTTTAAAAATGATTTGAAAATTAAAAACAATACGAGTTTAATAATTACAACAAATAAATAAACGACAATCTTATTTTTAATCTTTCAATCTTTTTTAACACATGGGACCAGGTTTTCCTAATTATCTCGAATTTCAAAAAATCTCTGTATATTATCACACAGTAAAAATTTCCTTTCAGAAAAGATGCTATACTTGATAATTGGAGTAAGCTTTCTGGTAGGAAAGTGTTCACAATTCAGATCACGACAGTCGAAATCCTATGGTCTTTACGATTTTGTCGCGAGCTCGGTTTAACAGAACGTTCGAAGGACTTACAAAAAAATATTTAATTTTCAGACGATTTTCAATTGATATTGATTTTATTATCGCTCAATTTATTTCAAGTTCCCGCGTATTTAGCGTATTTTAGTGGCTTATTTAGGCCCGGGCCAACGAGGGATAATTGAATCAGGGGAGATGCACGGGATTTTTATCATGGAAATGAAAAAAACACACCGAGAAATTACATTTTTCAACCTAAATAATGTGTATATTGTGTTGAAAAAAAGAAATTATTGCAATTTGAAATATTAACAATTTCATTATTATAAATTTGCATGCACGATGTTTTCTACCAGAAATATTGCTCTAATAGAATAACGACAAGAGACTTTTTTGTTGCATTTGTAATGCGATTGGTGAATAGGAAATACGTTTTTTGATTTTCTGAGAAGTTTTTTTTTTTTTTAACAACTGAGCTAAATAGAAAAAATTGGATTTAATACATTTAACTTTTTTTTTTTTGTAATTCACTTAAAAATATTCGTAGAAACTTGAAATTTCGACAGAAAACTTATTATTTCTTTTTCTAATTATAGTAAAATTGTTAGAATAAACAGAAATTCTTGACAATTTAACAGAATGTTCATTCAACATCGTTCTTAGTTAAAAATTAAATTGAATATTATGTATTTATTTTTATTTTTTTTATGAGAGTTTAATATTAAATTTTGATCGTTATAGTATTATTACTTGCATTGAAAACATATGCAATAACCATACTTCGCTCCGGTTCGTTTTTTTATTATCAATGGTTTAACATCGTTTACAGATATAAATTAAATAACTTTATGTTTCTTACCTTCCTAACTTCCCACCTACAGCAGTAGCGTACCCGTCCAGGTATCATTTTTTTTTTTTTCCATTTGTTTAGTTTTCATCATACCAATATGTATATAATAGTTTATTTATTATTATAATTGAAGTTCTTTGTTTAAATGAGCCCGCGCTTCATACAGGCCCCGTGGCCAACAAATTCCACGCTAGGAAGGCTTTCAGGTGTACACTGTGCATATATAAATCGGATTAATAAAAACAAAACATTTTAATGAAACAAAGGATAAATTGTTCATGCAGTTGATTTTCGTTTTTAAATGTTGAGATAATAGTAGCATTTGACAATTCTTCGAGATTGTATATTATGATATCGACGAATATTGAGTTCCATTCGGTAAAAAAAAAAAGGTTTTAGTTAGATAATATAGATAGTTAGATAGTTAGATAGATATAATATTTCATAAATCCATTATTATTGCTTAGTTAAAAAGTTGTGGATTAGAATGGGCTGGTAATATCTGGAGATCAGAAGAGCGAATTAAATTTTTATTGGGAAACTGAGCGGAAAAAGGCCTAGGAGTCGACCAAGACAAAGATGGGAAGACAGGGTGTAAACGGATAATACTAGAATATCACGAGGAACAAGAATTGAAGACAGCGAAGACAGAGAGATAAATGGATAGGAGTGGTTGAGGCAGCGAAAGTCCTACACGGACTGTAAAAGCCAAAAAACGAAAAAAACAAAAAAAACAAATATTGAAGGTAAAATATTGGACGTACTGGATAATGAGGCTACAGCCCCGGTGAGATTAATCATCGGTTAGATGAATGTATTGTTTTTTTTTTTTTCGAAGTATACTTAGTAGTGTGATGTATACTTACAGTCGTTTCACATAATATATGTTTTGTTTGATGGAGGCGCCACAACAGCAAAGATTATGGAAGCGCGAAAAACGCTCGTACTGACGCGAAACGGAACCCGACCGAAAAAAAAAGTACGGTATAATACACTATACAATATGTATAAAATAACGAGATTGCTCAATAAACATAAACATGATTAAACTATAGACAGTTATATAGGTATCTAAAATACGTAACCAGAAAACAAAAAATACATAAAATATACATTTTGTTATTTTATTATTTTCGATAAAAAATAATTAAAAATTAAAAAAAGATTAAAAATGAGAATTATTAACTTCTAAAATATGCAGATTTCCACCCGGTTGCACTTCATTTGAAATAGTATTTTTTCCAAAATCCAGAAAGGTTTTTCTAAACTTTATTTTTAAAAAAAAAAAGGCAGTTAATACACACGCCACTATAGGTCTCACCAATTATAATATTGCTCGGAAAGATTTGTAATTGCGCAAGTATATTTTTTTTTTCCACGATGTAATTCGAAACAGATAACACGAATAATTCGATCAAATTCGAGCGGAATAGTGTTGCGGACGTGCACGTCAATCGACAAAAAGTGTACCTGTGGAGAAAAAGTGTTTTGTTTTTTTTTTTTAAGAAAAAATCGCTATTTTCGGATAGGCCGTTTTCTATACGAGTGTATTAGAGTTAACAAAGCTCTGGGAAACTGTTTATTCCTCGCGTTGCATATGGATTTCCGTGGGTGTCGTCAAAATCGCATTAGGCGCTGGTATAAAAACGTAAAAACATTTTCTCACAAACACGCGTTCGAGATATCAGTTTCATCGTCTCCCGGTTATCGTCGCGCGCGCACATCTACAACCGGCGGTTGGATAATAATATTGTCCATTTAATACCGTTGTAAAGATACACACATTTTTACACACATCTACGATAAATGCATAGGCGATAAACTTGCCGTACACTAATATTATTATCCAGATAAAGATAATAGAATATATGTCGCCATAGACTAATGTATTATAAACTAGACACACGGTTAAATAAAATCTACTCTCGGTGACTTTAAAAGTAAGCGAAAAAAAAAAAAAAAAGTTGATACGGAAAACGGGAGCGGCCGCTGTTGTAGTTTAGAAGTCGGGAAGGTAGGATATATAAGGCTATTTCGTTTACATCCGTGAGCAACGATAAACCATCGCTTGACGAAAGGTTATTCCGATTGCGGTTCGGTAATACATCATTTGAAGTGCCGTATTTTTTTATATATTTTTTTTTTTTTGCGATTTTAGTTTAAATTTGATTTCAAAACCTTTATTAAAAAAGAAAGTCGTCCGATGATTTTGGAAATTTCACCGCGTCCATATAAGTCCAATATAAGTATTATTACCAAGTTTCAAGTTTCTACGTGTATTTATGACCGAATTACAGCAAGAAAACTCCCTCCATAAGAGCTCAAAAGTTTTGATGATGCGATGATACCGTAAGAAAGTAAATAAAACAAAAAAAAAAAACAATAAGAAAGGTATCTCGTGATTTTTCGATTAAATCATTTTTTCTGGTAGAAAACGTCGTCCATGTTTTTAAAAAAATAATGAAATCGTGAAATTATACTTTCCCTAAGTTTTTTTCCCACTTAAGTGCTTTTATTTGAAAAATAGCGTCGAAAATCAAAAAAAACGACCTCATCAGCGTACAATATAGACAACATGAGCTGTTCAGGAAAGGTGCTACACTTATACATTGGAGCGAGTTTACTAGTCCGCAGACTAGAACGAAAAGAAAAAAGAAAAAAGAGAGAAATAAACAGTATTGTAAAACCAATAGCACACTCGCTACGCTCGGAATCTAAAATAAGTTTTTTTTTTTCTGGTCAATCGTAAACGTACATATACATAACACGTCCTGTGTCGCATTCGATTCGGGCGTCTAGATTGAACAGAAAAAAAAAAAAAAAAACCAAAATCGCCGTGTATAGAACAAAATTTAGTCGTATTATAAGAGCGCATACTATCGTTAATAAAAAAAAAAAAAAAACCAAAATCGCCGTGTATAGAACAAAATTTAGTCTATAACGTACATTATGATTTTCGCGGGGATTTCCGTTCGATTATTCCAAGCGCATTTGCTGCTGATTTTCAGTGCTAAAAGGCCCGCGCCCCGATTGTCAAACGACGTTCCGAACGGGGATTTTTTTTTTAAATATTTCATTGTGTACATTATTTAAGCGGTTCTGATCGGACGTGAATTATTTACGACACGCGGCATCGTACACATCTATGTGTATATATTATTATTATTATTATTATTATTATTATTATTATGATACGCTCCGTCGTCGTTCGCACTTGTTGCGCGCGCCCGTATAACACCACACAACCTATCGCTGTATGAATAATCGAACGGTTTCTTTTGGAAAATTGAATTTCCCCCCCTCCCCCTCCTGCCCTCCCCACCCCCATCTCACCGTAGTATCCCGCGGTGTGCGCGGCCGCGGACCGGGCGTCGTTTCTCC
>CABPRJ010002415.1:266723-289282 GCA_902439185.1 Cinara cedri
CCCCCGTTGTATCGGACCCGTGATTTTTCCGCGCCGTAATTCGCGATTGTCGTGTCACGCGGTTTATTGGAAACGGTAACGCGGACAACACCCGGGAATCGTTTCCGTTTCGCGACGATAATTGTATTATCGTAAACGCCGCGGACGCGAAACGAGACGCGAAGTGACGAAACCCCTCCGTGACGGCGAAACAGATATCAATTTACCGCGTACAATACGGCGGGAAAATAATAACAATAATAACAAAACACGACGGGGAAAAAAAAAATAAATAAAATCACCGTCCGCAGACGTACGTAAAACGGGGTATCGTTTGAACGTACTTAATGAGATGTGAAAAAAAAAAAAAAAAAAGGAAATAATAAAAATCGTAACAATAACAACAATAATAGTAAATAGTGATAATATGCTAATGCCTTCGGCGCATTATTGCGCGGCGGGGGGGGGAGGAAACCGTAATATCATCGGTACGCCGTACGTTAGAGAGAAAAAAAAGTAAAAAACAACGCAGAGACGTGGATTTGTATACGTATCTAGATAATAGGTATTCTAACAAGAATTAAACGGCGCCGTTTTACGCGCATTACATTATAAAAGACGTTTTATACGGAACGCTCTTATCCACTATGCGTACATATATAAATATATTGTGTGCGTCTATAAATGCAAACAGAAAACTGTTATATTTTCTTATTTATATATTATAATAAAACGCTTTGCCGGTATTAAATTATTCAGTTGCGCGTGGGAAACAAACGCGATTGTCGCGCTCGACGGGGAGCGCGCAACGGACTAGCGCGGAAACTGTAACTGAACGCGCATTTTCGAAATTATTTAAACGCGATTTTTTTTTTTTTTCCACGCCCAACTGCAGTCGCTTAACGCGTAAGACGACAGTGGTAATACGCTCTCATAACCGCTGTTGGACAAACGTGATAATATGTAAATTAAAACGCACTCGAACGATATGGGCACAATATTATTTCGAATCAATATTCTTCGGGTGTTCGGCGGATTAATAACGCCCGTTGCGATATTTCTCGAGACGCGGCGAAGATAATCGAATTCTGTTTTGTTTTATTTCCATACGTAAAACTCGACAATAGATCGCATTTCCCCCTGGCCGGCATTACTGCGATTTCCAACATCTGCTCCGAAATCGTCCATCTCTCTCTATCCAAAGTACTCGGTCCTTTTTCGTTTTTCCATTTTTGGTTCCAAATTTTTCCTTATCCTTCCGTGTAATAACGTGAGTATAATTACGCACACGCTTAATTTTAATATTTTCCAATCTGGCATTCAAATTTAGTAGTGTAAGCTTTACCGATGTATACGTATGATTTCCAATGATATGTTCACGATAATTGTCGAGATATTTTAATATCCCTATTAAAATCTCAATAGATAATAAAAAAAAAAATTTAACTCACGGAGAAAATCCTCACCGTCCTCGTCAGTGTTTGCGCTAGGTTACCGGGACACAAGGATATTTCCCGGTAGGCACCGGTATAATGAAACCGGTAAATTCGGTATAAGGTTTTTCAGAAGAAAACAAACCGATGGTGTAGATTTATAAACTAAACTACCTTGTATACCGCAGCTTCCCGGCTACATATGTATCTTTCTTGATGAGTACATTTTATTTAAACGGACTTGAATACCGACCCGAGAATTCGCCTTTAATTTATCAGAATAACGTTACCGGTGAAAAGTCTGATCTATCTGAAAACAAAAAAAAAAAAAGGAATCTAAATTAATAACGTTGAAATTGTCTACACCCGAAGTGGCGGGCACCGACTCCCGTCGTTTTCCGCGAGTAACGTTATAGCCACGAGTTTCGGAAGTTTATGCACGTCACAATCGTAGAGCGCGTATAAGTTTTCCCTTGTAATTATAATACATTATATTATGCAATGTTTATGTGCCTACGCGGTGTCAAGTGTGTGTACAACGGACTTCTGTACACGCATAAAAACATTTCTTTTTCGGGCTCTATGGAAAATTTCTCAAAACCATAATTCGATGAACAACATTCGTCGGTTTTGTTGTCGGATTCTCGTCGAAAACAACAAGCGACTATTACTGTGCGCCGTGTCTGTTTTATACTATAGGCGTCTGGCATATACATATACCGGACCTGTATTGGATTTACAAAATGGCTATCTCAATTTTTTTTTTTTTTTTTGAAATATTGAATACGATTTTATTGCAATTTTCCCGAAAGGCAATGCGACTGGGGTAGTACTTTAAAGATGCCGTTTTTTTTTTTTTTTTTTCTCGGGAATTTCCCTAATGAATAGGAACAGCCGAGAGAAAACACGGAAAAAACGAGAAAGTAGATTAAATATTGAACAAATATTATTAAAGAAAATATACAATGCATGTGTAGTTATTTTACCATATGTTCATTACGTATAAAACAACTTGTTCTGACTGACTCATCGTCGTGCATCCTAAACTACGGAGGATGTGGGGCTGAAATCCGGCACACAGATATTATGACGTAGGCATCCAGTAAGAAAGGATTTAGGAAAAGCCAACCCTTAAGGGCGTAAGATAAGGGTTTTAAGGTATATTTGGTGCGAATATCTAATTTCTTATTTATTTATTTTTGTTTATTCGAGGGTTACCTAGGTGATGCGGATGATACTTTTGTTGTCACGGACAAGATAACTATTATTATTATTTACACTATTATCTAGCGACTGCAAAGCATTGCCGGGTTAGCTACATAATATATAAAAGACGGACACTTTGCACGTGTGTGAACCACTGTGGTTGGTAAGAAGTTGAAAAGGTAGAGGAAAAATTATGTGTACATCTGTACCCGACGATTGGATGATAATGGTAACAAAAAACTATTCTGAGCGGAGTTTGGTTAATATCATTGCTTTGTCAATAATATATGTATATTATGGTAAAACAATTACATATGCCTTGTATATTTTCTTTAATAATATTTGTTTAACTATTGTATCTATTTTGCCGTTTTTCCCACTTATTATGAAAACCCCCAGGAAAATCAAAAAAAGACCTTCTTAAAGTACTATCTCAATCAGATTACCTTTCTGAAAAATGTCTACCGTTGTAAATCGGAGAAAAATAGTTGGTTGAAATGTTGTCCGTAAACAAATGTTGGGAAATTTAAAACAGTGTTAATTTTCCTTTTTTGTAGAAAATTGTTCAATAAGCAATAAAAACCGGTAAAATACATAGGAAAAACAGGTAATGTGTTGTACAACAATAATACATTTATTTTTAATAGAATTCCGCTCAGAATCGTGTTTTGTTTTGCGAAGATTTATTGTTGCGTACAAATATACATTAAATTTCCCTCTATAACCTTCCCAATATCTCACCTACAATAGTGGGCCCCCATTGTGCGAAGTATGTCCGTCATTTAAGTTATTGAATTGTCGACAAATATACGCGTGTTTCATGATATAAAAGGAACGCCATACCGTCTGCGAGTATACGGTATATCATACGGTACACATGCTCTCCCACTGTCGAACGTCCCCAATTCTTGATAGGTTTCGGGGGACTTCTCTTCGTTTTAAATCCACCTCCCCCTTAAAAAAAAAAAACGAAAATTCGGTGCTTAGATATTTTTGATATAAAAATAATGAAAAAATCGCACGATAGAATACTTTCAGTCCGACGAAAGTCGACTGCCTACTGTTTACCTATTTGTTTTCGTCCGGTTCTGACACGGTCAAAACCCAAAATGAATATGGGTAAAAAAAAAAAATAAATAATATAAATTGGCACGGGCAACGCCGGACGCGGAACAGCTATTTTTCCGGCATACCTATAAATATGGTTTATAAAACAACACTATCAACCGAACTCCGCTACGAATCGTTTCTTCGTTGTCGACAGTTAATCGTCGCGAACTGATTTATATTAAATTTCACCCGTACTGCCGTCCTAATTGCTCACTTACTACAGTGGCCACGCCCGTCCCCATTGCCTTGGGATAGCTTAACAAATACCCCCAATAAGGATTAATAGAGAAACGTGTTATTGCATTTGTTTAATAATCCCGTTTCGGCCTGCATATGATTAATAATCTTATATGTATGTGCATATACTTGTATATTAACGCGTATAGGTGCGTACACAAAACGTGTAAAACTTCAACACTTGACCCATGCCCCGAACGCGTTATAAAGTTTCCGTTAACGTTTCCGCGGTTTCAGCCCACGGTATTCACTTTGACGCAAAGTTCGCTAAACGACAAGTATATTTACGTCATTAAGTTCTGTTTCGTATATTATTTTAATTATTCGTTACATTTCATGCCAAACAATAATCGAGTACATACCCGCGGCGGATAAGTTCCGCTTTTGACACGTTGCCGTTTTTCGTTGTTATAAAATAGGTGCGTGCGTATGTTGTATAGATTTTGCACACAAATTATTATAAAATATTTTAATATTATCCGGACGATTACAAAAACGAACTGCGTTCGTTGTAATTACGTGTAGGTTGTGTTTAATAAAATAACCGTAATAAGAATGAGAGTATTCACGGAAATAGAAGATAGAAGAGAGGAAGAGAGAAAATTAAAAACTCTGCGAATGTTGATGTCAATGCTTTTGTAAGACAGATTTTATTTTTTTTTTTTTTTTTTAGAAAACATAACATCGTTCTTTTTTTCTAGCTTAGCCGGCTTTTTTTTTTACTTTTAAGTGTTTTGCTGAAACAATTATAATGGATTGACCATAATTTTACAAAAAAAAAGAAGAAAAAAAAGAGCAACCGACATTTCAGTATTTCTTTACCGTAGTTAGCTCAATTCTTTATACTACAACCGAACATTTGTCTCTTAGATCCTTGTAATATACGAGACGCATCTTTTCACTGTTTTCTACATTTTATTTTCTTCGTTCTTTAATTTTGTTACTATAAGCTCTCTATTTAAGAATACAGAAATATTATTTATGTGCTAATAAAATGTTCACCGTAAAATAAATACCTATTCTGAAATTGGACACGTAATTATTTCGGAACGAAGATCGGACAGGCGGTTAATGAGAATGTTTTTAAAAAGCCCCGAGTTAACCGAAGTGTTA
The DNA here is from genome assembly GCA_902439185.1 of Cinara cedri. Classification (NCBI taxonomy): domain Eukaryota; kingdom Metazoa; phylum Arthropoda; class Insecta; order Hemiptera; family Aphididae; genus Cinara; species Cinara cedri. Next base: position 271,802 of record CABPRJ010002415.1, read on the forward strand.
ACGACGAGAACGATATATTATCCGAACAATCCGTAGGGATTGTGGGATATTGTGACGGGTACACGAGAAACGACCGACCGTTTAACGGAAAACCAAGGCTGGTGGAAAAAAAAAAAAACGATTTTCTTTGATGTTTCCGGTTCGTCTCAGACGGTGTTTTTAGGCGCGTGTTTCGAGTTAATAGGAAACGATACCGTGGAAAATCGCAACAAATCGTTGTAGACCGTACGTTCCGAGACCGGAATCGCACTTTGGGAAGGTTAATGGTAGTTACGAGAATAAATTGTTTGTGAACGATTTGTGTCCGTTTTTACTCCTACCCGCTCGTTATAAATTCGTGTAAAAAACGTGTATATTTATTCCCTTTTACTTGAACTGAATTTTAACATAACGGACGAATCATATTTGTTCACCGACTTTAGATGGGTATATCTGAGGTAATTTTTGAGAAAAAAACCAATTCTATTGATCAATGTTGTTTGAAAATAATAGGCCTGTTCAAATTCATAGATTATAATGTACAGAGTACGTGTTTTTTTTTGTACATGCGTGCACCGAAATAGTTAAAAACTGATATTGATCCTGAAGCGTGGATCTCAATACCCACTATAACATCCCGAAAACAGATTTCAAATCCGAGGTTACAGTGTTGCCTGCAATACCCACGTGCGCTATTTCCGTCTTGTAATCGTATAATGTGGTAAATTTGTGCAAGTTTTTCGTGCGTCAGTTTTGATTTTGGCATGATTTAGCATATTTATTTTTAAACGTGTGAGTACATTTTCTGATCAACTGGTATCTAGGCGTTTTTTGATGATTTGATTTTCAAGTGATAAATAAGCATTTTTAAGTTGCCATAATTTACATAAGTAAAATCGAATCATACTTAAATAAGAAATGTCAAAAAAACCTCCGTGGATGACTTTCTTAACTTTAATATAGTTGTCAACCCGCTCCAATATGGATTTATAACACTGACAGAACAGATGGTTTTCCCTGCTGAATTTGTTTTATTGAAGTGAAGTATAAAAAAGATCCATAGGGAATTTTCTAGGTCGAATTTTAGTTTTTCATAATCAATATGCCTTGGAAACATTTGTAAAATGAAACAAAAAAAATATATCTTTTTTTTTTTTTTAACTAGATAAACATGATATTATATTTCATTTTTATCTAGCTAAATTAGAATTTGTTTTATTTTATCTTTAACCAAATAAATTTTCATCGATTTATCTTTGTCTAGATTTGATAACTGTTAAGTCATTTAAACCGAACACCGGTAGTTTGAAATTGAGAGACATAAAAAAAAAAGAAACTTAGATATGATCTTATTAGTTTTGAACAGTTAATAAGAATACAGCAATTGAATAATTTTTCGGTACGATTTTTTATGTTTTATCTATTTAAATTTTTTACCAGCGATTTTCAAAAATCGACTTTTGAAGATTTCGTTCAAAACGCATTACATTATGCGTGTGTAAGTGTATATAATATTATTATAATAGCTCAAAAGCCAATAACAGAGAAAGTTTGGTGGCGGGGATTGCCAATACTATGCTTTCCATATTGGATATTGGATTCATGTAACCGATAAAAGTGAATCTTTTATTTTGCATTTTTCGTTGATATTCTATTTTTGGGGCTTTTTTTTAGTGCAAATTTATATACGCTTTACGAATCAATGGTTTAAATGTAAGTAATTCAAAATATCATCTTAAGAAATGTTATTTTGATAAAATTTGTTTTTATACGTTTCTTTATCAATTCAGATTATCAGCAGTTCTATTTATGATGTCTGTTAGGTTGTTATCTTGTCATTTCAACGGCTCCAGCAGCGCGTCACCCGGCCTAAATTAAATGAAAACTAGACGAACAAAACTTTTACTATTCACTTGTAGAAAATTTTTTTTTTTTAATCGTATAACAAAGAGATTATTTATTTTAAGAGGCATTTTCCGATAGTTTTCACATCAGTGCAGCACTAGATAATCAAACTTTTCCGGGTAGACTCAATAAGTCTGGACGGGAAAGACAATTTGCTACCAAAGCTGTGTTAACTATTAGACAATATAGGCACTGTACCTAGGGCCTTCGAGCGACAGAGGGTCTTAAGAGGGCCAAAGTTATTAGGAAACAATTTAATAAAGCAGTCTATTTATAAAAAATGTATATTGTCAAAGGTTTTAACGGCGCTATGGGCTGCGTCATACGATCAAAAATGTAAATGATTGCCATTATATAGAGCATTATTTTTGGCCACTAAATTACCCGAATTCAGTATCGACCGTTGAAGCTTGATAAGAATTTATATCCACTTGCCGTGGCTCGACACGTTTCATTGCGGTGGGCCCCAAGGCGGGAACCAACCGTGGTGTTTCCCATCCGCACATCGTACGTTTATTTTCTTAGTAAAGTTACCTTGGCTAGCCATTTAAACACATTTTATTCGCTATACATTTTAGTTGTTTTATATTGATAATGTTTTGATGAATATGACGTAAAAATGTAAAACGTCGGCCGAATTGTACAAAGAAATGTATTATATTTTTAGTGAGTATTTATTATAGTATCCATTCTGGGGGGGGGGGGATCGGTGACGATGTTTAACATTTTATTCGGTTTAAAAATAAAGGCCAGAGAAAACTGTACAATGGAAAAGATTGTGTAAGTAATACGCTACAAAAACAAATTAACATCGAGTTGTCTAAACGAATGTATTGCTTTTGGAATTTACTTAGTGATATTTGGATCTTCTTGTGAATGCGAACGATCATTTCGAGTCTATTGTCGGTCAAGGACAATGTTTGTCTCTTTGCACACGAACTGTTAAGAAAAATTAGAAAAGACGGAAACGATATCGAGGAATTTGCTGACGGAAAACGTTCGAAAAAAAAAAAAAAATAATAATAAAATGCTAATTTAGATATTTCGGTATTGATTAATTTTGTCTATGGCGAAACCGTAACCGTAAAACGTCTGAGATTTCGATTAATACAATGTTAAATGTACGCAATGAAAATCGCAACGTTCAGCGTCGAATCGAATTAGAAACATTCGTTCAACACAAATCGTTCGCCGAGTGGGGCGTACTGTCCGGACCTCGATACGCCCGGTACGTCAACCGACCGATGACATTTTTCTCCGCTCGCCAGCGCCCGCAGTCTGACCCGGCACGCCGGATCCGTCTGCTCCGAAATCGCGTCCGGTTTCGCGAACGGCGGTATTTCGTTTTCGTTCGACCGCCGGGCGAACGGCCGCTCGTTCCGGAGAAAACCGCGGCCGCGGGCCCGTCCGGCGCCGTCGTGCCACGTGTTGTTTGCCGCGCGTTTTCCCGATCCGGGCCGCTGCAGACGCAACACAACGCGACCGTTTGCGCGGCCCGCGTTATCGGCAGCAGCCCCGCGACAACGGCTGCGGCGACGGACCGGCAATTTTCCGGAAAACCGTATTCGCGTTCAACGGCCGTAAATCACGACGCCGGCCCTCGACCGCGATAATCATAGGTGTGCGCGGCGTCGCGTCCGCGGCCGGGTCGGCGCATAATGGCGCCGCGCACGCACCGGCTGTCGAACGGATTTTAATAAACGGCGGCGGGCGCGTTACGGCCGGCGGCCCGGAACGACCGGACGCCGCGCGACGGACTGCGGGCACACGCGACACGCCTGTGTTGTTTTTTTTTTTTTTTCCGTTTAGATTCCGAGCCGAGGTAGGAACGTATCGGCTTTGCAACGACGTTCGTTTAATTTAAAAAAAAAAAAAAACGTCGAGCGGAGCGAAACACCGTGTTTGTCTGTGGAACGATGTTTATTCGCGTTTTGTGCGTACCGGTAACCTCAACCCGATCAACAAAGTATGGCGCCTCGCCCGAAAGGAAATGCTCTCTGGGCGATACTTTAGAGTGGTGAATGTCACATTAATATTCGAGACGATGAGAAAAACCGGGTTCGCCGAGTTAATAAAGATTGAAAGTTTGTAAAATAAGGTCGTCATTGGCAACCCATTTTCATTTATTTTTTGTCATTATTCAATTTGCATTATTTTAATATTTTCTATGACATTCATTGTCGCCGTAGAAACGTGCATTGTCGTAATCGTTTTTAATATTGCACATTTACCGTCGACAAAGTAACACTATTGAGCGTACTACTCCTCCTAGAATCGTCTTTCGTTAGCGGTGGTTAATCGTTGCGTATATAGACATACAATCGATTTCCCCTCTACCTCCTCAACTTCTCACCTACAACAGTGACCCACCCACTCATCGTCCTGGGTATGTCCATATGTTCTTTTTTTTCGCTCGAACGTCGCCGCTATACGCTATGGGTGCGATAGCTGTACACGGATTCTAAGAGGCAGAGGTGGAGCGGAAACGAAATCCAGGCCGGGACATTGAAACGTATCCGGGCCGCTCAATAAAATACGCACTTATCACATCGTTCTCGTTCGGCTTGATTTCAGCATTTTAATTTGAACTTACAATGCTACGTTTTCAATAATACTAATAATGTATTATGTGTGTTGTGCATAAAAAAAAAAAAGTTTAGTTAAATAATTGTATCATAACATTCAGCCTCTGGTACATAGTATAAAATAGTTTCAAACACTGTTTTGGTGAATTAGATAGTTTAACTTTAGTTGCAATAATATCCCTTAGGAATGAAATCCGTTTTAGAGTTACAATCGACGTAATATTCACAATAGATGTTTTTGCTTAATGAACTTTAAGTACTGAGTGATGCGAGTTCATTTTATTATGTGACATATACCCATGTCATATATTTCTGTGAAAAAGTTTTCTTTTCAAGAGACGTTCAAGAGCGGGTTTCGTGTAGGAAATTGTGTTTAGTTAGTGCGAAAGAAAGGTGTTTTTTTTTTTTTTTTTACCTTGTGAATATATTACTGGAAAATGTGAGAAAACCGAAAAAAAAATGTCGGCATATTTTATATTTTATAAATTACCCTGTTTTAAATTAATTTTACTAATGAATAAGTCGGAGGCAGTCCATTTGTGTACACATTTAATTATGATGAAGATGATAAAGGTAGGCAATTCATACAACGGATCGTTAGTATTTTAATTTTAGATTCTGAATGGAGCGATTTGATTTACGCTTCAATTCGAAGCGCCGATTTGAAATCGACTGAAGAGTAGTGGGTTTCCATACCGACACGGCGCGTTTCTCTCAGTTCGAATTCCGGGACGCGTAGCTACTGAAAAAAAAAAACTGTATAAACGTACGTCATTCGTAACGCTTGTGTCTAAGATTTTTCCTCCGGCGTATCGGAGTTCGAGATCGATTTTTCTCTGTACGAAATAATTCCCATTAAAAATAGGTAAGATGATATACGTATATGAGCAGTCGGATGTTTTTCGTTTTCGTTTCTCTTGTTATGTGCAGTTTGCACGAAGAAAGAAAAAAAAACCAACTCGCGTTTGCCCGGAAAATTCACACGCGATCCCGAAATAAAAACAAAATTTCCGTTTTCGCGTCCTGCCGTCGCGCCGGTATATAGCTTTTTACAGCGCCCGACAGACCGAGCGAACGGCATAAAAGTATAAAACAAAAGAAAGCATACAGCGCGCGCACACACGTATATATGTATATAAAAAAAAAAGGACCGTACACAATATTGTGTGTACAGTGTACACGCAATAAAAACCCGGCACTCGTCTCTGAACAATAACACCGTTTCTATTATAAAAGTATAAATCCGTTCCGTAAGTCGCAACGCTCCGCGATTGTATTTAAACGCAGATTGTCCTTATGACGGGTAACCGCGCGGTCCCCGCGAATCCGTACGGGTCCCCGTGCTGTAAAACGTGATGATCGCACGCCCGAGGCGTAGGGTTTCAATGCACTTATTTGCATTGTTTTTTTTTTCAAAAACTCGCTGTCGCCGGCTTCGCTCGTTTCGTTTGTAATTTTTTTTTTCGAATGCGTTTCGGAATGACAAACAAGAATGTGTGCTTTTTAATATTTTTCGACGGGTATTTACGTCATCTTCTTTCAGAACGTCATTTCGAATTACCGAAGCTTAAACGCGTTTTATTTGAGGGAATTTTCGGGGATATTAAATTCTCGATTGTATACACTTCAGCTGGCGTGCAAAATTTGCAATTTTTTTTTTTTTTTTTTTTTGTTTTTCATTCTGCAAGGTCATATAACGCGGAATACATTGATTTTACTGCATCATCATTTTAAACATTTAAACATTTCTTTCCGTGGAAAACGGTATTTTTCACCAGAAATATTTCTCCAGTCATTGTATTTTAAATACAGTATCTATTAGGCGTTTTTGATTAAGGAGGTCGTATTTTGTTAACAGTTTTCTTCGTAATTTGCGCAGTTACGAAATGCGACTTGAACTACAAGACATGACATTTTTACGTGGTACGAATTTCAAAATGTTTATTTCTTTTTTATTGTAATTTATTGCTTTTTGAAATTTTAGCAATTTTTTTTTTTTTTTTTTAGTTTTTATTCGGTTTTATGTTGATAATACATTTTCGACTCCACAAAAATGCTTAAACGTTCCAGACGACTCACACACTCGGTCGATATTATTATAATTCGTTTTACGAATTACGAATTAACACGATATTTCAATGTAAGTTTACCTATCCTGTCTGCGCTTAGAATCGTTGTACGACTTATAGTCACGGGGTGCAAGAATATTATATTAAATAAGCTCCGATACGTATATTCCAACTTCCCATCCGCAATCTGTATTGGTTCGTCCGTTCACGGTGTGCGCAGTACGTCGAATTTGTTTAATTAGTACACGGTCGCTTTATTTGTTTGATAGTTTCTCGTGAAAGGTAAAAAAAACTATTTTATTTTATTTCTCGATAGGATCTCGTTCGATCATTTAATCAAAACAAAATTGTAATTATTTTTTTAAGTAACGAGAGCAATAATATTCGTGGAATGGATAATTGGTTTTGAAAATCATAATGTACAAATATAGCTATTTCCCTAATATGCATGTGACATTAAACGATTTTATACATTACACTCGTATTATATTAAACGTTTGAAAAAAAAATAAAATAAAAAAATGTCATAAAAAAAAAAAAAAAAAACCCCCGATGTATATAGGTAGTTCTTGACCAATTCTACAAATCGATAATGGCTTTCGGCCTGAATTTAAACCTTTTTTTTTTTCAACTTCCCGGACGTCATATTACTATTATATTGCATACTCTGTGTGACAATACGGACGTTTATAATTTTTTTTCGATTTAAAAAAAAAAAAAAAAAAACCCATACCTACCTGCATACACACGGAATTTAATAATCGCCCGAAAATATTTTAAGTGGACTACAGGATGAAACGATATTTTCAATGACGGTTTAAAGTACGAATAAAGTACCTATATATTATATAGTTTTTTAAAACGAAATAATATATGTTGACAAAAAAAAAATTGCCAACGAAAATCGATTCTGGACAAAGTTCGGTCATACGTGTTTTGTAAAAAAAAAAAGAAACCAGCTACCCATACATAACGGTCAAGTTTCTTTTATTTTAACCGCTAGTTGCCGTTACAACTTGTAACGAATCTCGTGTTAAACCTATTAACCGTTTCTGTTCGGATAAAACCATTATAAACAAATCGCGAGAATGTTTTCGAATCGAGTTTAAAAACGGCTAATTAAAGTACTTTAAGGAATACAATCGTCATTGACAATTCATTTCAAAGCGAATTTGAATATTGTAATTTTCAGTTGATTTGGTGAGTGGGATATAACCCCTTACCTCCCTACTTTGCAATTTACAAGTTAATTATAATTATTATTTTTTAATTAGATTTTGATTATAGTTATTTTTTTAATAGATAAGCTAACATTCAAGAATTGATGCTAGAAACGGATTTTCCATAGTAACAGAACGTCATCAATATTTTATCACATTGTATTTATTATTTGTCCATCATAAGCATAGATATGCAGATAACTTCAGGAAAAAAAAAATTCCGAGTTGCGAGATATCGGTGACAAAATGATGAAAACTAACTTAGTTTTTCGATTAAAATACTAAGTACAACTCATTAAGTTACTATCATGTGCGCGTAGAGAGTAACCTGTTAAGTTAAAAGTTACAAGAAAACTAAAAGTAACTTATAAGTTACAAAGTTGCTGATTTGAATAACTTTGTATACCGAGTTAGTGCCCAGCTTTGATCGACGCTCGGGGTTTAAGCGAACCCCCGCCCCTCACCCGGCGGTTAATTTGTATATTATTATATTGGCAATCCTTAAACTGCAAAATGCAAGTTTTACCGGCGGAGTCTTTTACGCGGGATTTCGCCGGGGGACTTTCAAAATGTCCCAATAACTTCATCGAAATCCGGAAAATTCTGGGTAAAAACGTCAGAATTTGGCAGAGCGTCACCGCCGCCGGTGCCGAAGTACCCGCCCGTGACGATCATTTGTTTTTACGTTCCGCGACACGCGAAATCACGTAGTCACCCCTGCCGTATGTTTGCACCCCAAAAAAATACGGCACGTAATATAAACACGTTTTCTTCGCACTTTCGATTCACGTACAAGTCAAGTACGTGTACGCACCTCGCGATAGTACAATATGCGTTTAAATAAACGGCGTAGAACGTTTCCGGGCACGTTATATTGGTTTAGTGTCACCGTGTGAGCCCATAAAAAAAAAAAAAAATAATAAAAAGCAAAAATAAAAAAACAATTATTTTAAAAGCTCGGGCGTTTTTCGGGTATCGCGATTAAAATAAAAAATAAAAAAATATTTTTGAAAAAAAAAATAAATACCGCGTGCTTTACAATTATATTGCGTACAATAATAATAATACGTACGCGCGCGCGCGCGCGTACCTATATTGAGCGTAGTCGTAAAACGCCGTCGTTTCGTTATTGTACTGCGATATTTTCACTGTTTTTAAGATTTTTTTCGGTGTTAAACTTCGCGCTTCGCTTTTGACTTCCGCGGCAGAGCATCGCGAAAACAAAATAAACGCGAATCATAAATAATAATATTACTGTACGACGGTCGGTACATAGAATTTAATATCCGAAACGTAACCTGCATTTTTAAAATCGAACTCGATTTAAGCGCATTTGCCCGTAAAAAAATCCGGCGTAATTCTCAACAAGTAGTTCTCAACGAGTTGTCTACAACTTTAAATTTTAAACACAATACCATTCAAACGTTACAAATACGGTAAGCACAAAGTAATATTGTTTGTTTTAAATCGTACGTGCGATAAAAAACGAATTATCCTCTGTGTCGATCGTATTGTTTTTGCATTGTTAAAAAAACGTATTTTACAAGTCACAGCGGTTGCGGGAGAATCATCTTTCGAAACCCCTCCGTAATTTTTGCTTTTTAAAATTTTTTTTTTTCACGTTTTAAGCGATTTTTTTTTCGTGGATTTGAAACGCACGACGGCGCGTTACCCAGCCACAAAAAAGTCCAATGCCATAGCAGGATTCTCGTTTTCACTGGATTTTCGAATTGAATTCAGACTGCTGCGCGTCGATGAAAAAAAAAACAACGCACTATAGCCTCGGTTTCGCGCACGGCGACGGGCACTGGATTTATATCCGCAGCATCCGCCGCGACCGCGTAACGATATTACAATGCGCGTCGGCGGCGGGCCCGTCTCTGGAAAACGTCAGAAACGAAAATTAAAAAAAAAAAAAAAAAAAAAAAAAAAAAAACGAAAACAAAAGCCGGAGGGCGGTGGCCGCGGTAAGACGGTGTATTAGGAGATGGGGTGTGGTTGTGTCGGGGAAAGGTCGTCGTCGTGAAATTCCAACCGGATCTTTATTATGCTGGTCAGACACACGTTGTGCGCGACGCGCGTGGGCGGCGAGTACGGACGACGGGGCGGGGGCGGTTTTTTTTTTTTTTTGCGGCGGACCGTTCCGCGCGCGTATACGTGCCGCCGCACAATAAGGTACGTTTCCCCGCGGCATTATAATATTGCATACGTAATGCCGCCGAGGCGAGCGCAAGACAAATGTGTTCCGGGCGCAGAGGACGACGCGCGACATAATACCATTATGATAAACTCGTAGTTTGTCTCACTCCGGATATTCGGACGCGCGCGCACGGACGCAAAAAAAGGCCGCGCGCGCGCCGCGTACGTACGTCGTGTTACAATATTACAATGCCGTCCGTTGCCCGGATACAAACGTAACAATATTGTTACCGTCGTCGTTACTGCGTCCCCGCGGCCGCGCGGCGAAGGTGGGGGGGAGGAGGGGGGAAAAATTCGAAACGCATACGCACGGCAATAATACTACGCGGGCACAGAGCGGGCCGCGCGGCGGGTGCCGCAGTTTCGTGTCGTGCAGACGGCGACGGCGACGGCGTAGGACGCGGGGAGGAATTCAATTACGAATCTGCGCGCGACGATCAACCGCCGTTGACGACAAACGATTCTGAGCGAAGCGTTTCCGGTAATTGCTCTCCCGTCGGACGTTCGTCGATCACGGCTTCGTTCAAAGTCCCGTTTTCCCGCCGAAAACGGCCAGCCCGACTCGGACTTTTGTTATTCATCTCCATACCCAACAAGTCCCATCGTATTACGAGACAGAGACTCGACGGACGGCGAAATCGCTTCACGAGTCTCGCGGTCTCAACACGTAGCGCGTCCCGCTCGTGATTACAGGGCCAATAACGATCTGTTTAGATATCCGAGTCGACCTACCCGAAGCGGAGATTCGTTTTGTACGCGTCAAAAGTGGGCCGGAGCGATTTTACAAAATAAATGCGCCCCTAACGGGAACGACGTCGATGTACCGACCGATAATCTCGCGAGTAAACACCGCGCTCGCCGTTTGCGTTCTGGTTTTTTTTAACGCGCACGGTGACCGCGTCCGTGACGTTTTCGTTTCGTTAAAATACTCCGGTCGATGCGCGGTCGTATAAAAGCCGATCGGCGTCGGTCATGAATAAATATTTAATAGAAACGCGCGTGTTTACGTTACGTTTCTAACGCGGTAACAAAACGCGCGCGACGTCTCGTCGTCGAAAATCGGGACGAATCGCGATAAACGCACGCGCGTGTACCGGGCGCGCCGACGGGATGCGGGCGGTCTCCCGCGCGGCGTAACGTAACGCCGTGATACGCGGTCGCGCGGCGCGGTGCCCATTAGCGTAGCGCGCGTGTAAAAACCGCCGACCGCACGCTCGTCCGGCACCGTAATTGCGCGCCGTCCATTGTCGCGGTCCCGTTGTGTCGTCGTCCGTCCGCGGCGGCGTTCGCGCCCGTACGGTTAAACGGAAAAACGGCCGGCGACCCCGTATTGTCAATTGTCGCGGTGGCGCGCGGTCGACGCGGGTCCACTCCCGTGCGCCCGCGCCGCGAACGAAAATCTTATCCGCGGCCGCTAATGGGAACCCGCGCGGACCCGTACGCGATTTCCCGCGGCCGTCGTTGCGCCGCCTGCGTGTACGCTGCGCCGGACGTACCGTGCGTCCGCGCGCGCGACCCGTCGCGCAGCACGGGCGGCGTAATCGATTTACCGCCGACCGCGTGCGTATCGGAAAAACCACTGTCGCCTCCCGTCGCACGGCGCCGCGCGTTTTTCCAATTTTCTACCCACCCCGCCCCCGTCAGTTTCGGCCGAAATGAAAAACCGCCGCCGCGGCGCGGACCGTTCTCCCTCCGATAATCGGTCTGCCGGTAATGTAATAATAACAATACCGAGTGGCGATAACGGTGCGACGCGGCGGCTGCGGTATCGCGCGGCCTACAGTTCGCACGCCGGCACAATGGGCCCGGCGACTGTAGTGGAACGTTTTTCAAAAAAACCCAATTAGAAACCGCCCGATCGAAACGCGGATTTCCATCGACGTCCCACGAACATTAACAACGACGACACGGGCTGTCGTACGAGTCGGTACGTTAATAACGCGACACGCGAAAACGCGAAGCGTCCGCGATCTCGATCGACAATCGAAATACTCGGTCGCCCCGCCGCCCGTCCATTCCAAAACCCCCGTGGAAATTACACGTTCGGACGTAATTCTATCGTCATGTCGTGCGAGTAACAGAAAACCGCGATCGCTCGGACGCCCTCGGACGAGGCGTCACGTAACGGCGGTACAAAAGCGATTTTACAAGTAGAGGTTTTCCGGCAAGTGAACTGGAGAAAAGCTCGGAATAGTTATCCATCAAAGTACACCAGTCGTAAGAATTACAAGCCGCAAAAGGAAACTGTTAACGACCCGTACGTTCGGCTTCGACGACAACGGAAAGGCGCACAGCCTTTAGGGGCGATAAAACCGAGAGAACATCGTACGCGTTCGTACGCGAACAAAAACATTTGCGTACCGAGGACGCCGGTCGAAATATATCGCCGGCGACGTAACCCCAGTCCGACAATATTTTCCGGCAAAAAACGGTTTCCCACTAACTAAAATATCGTTTCCTCGAAGCGCGTCACTGCTGTTTATAGCGCGGTTGATAACCCGAATTTCAGTCCGCGCATAAAACGACGGTACGACCACGCACGCTCCGTTCGACCTTTGACCGTTCGGGAGGCGCCTGTCCGGTGAAGCCCCGGATGCGTGACAGCGGCATCAGAGCGCGGTCCCACATCCCGCTTCCCGATTCGCCGTGCCGTCCGCCTGCGGTCCGGCCGCCGTCAGTTAGGTGGCCGCCGGCATATTTAACCGCTGCCCAACGACACTCACGAGCCCGTCCGAACCCGACCGCGTGGCACCGACCCCGGCACGAAACCGCGGCCGACACCCGGGTCTCCGTTCGGCGCCGTAAACGGGTCGACGCCGGGGCTCCGGAGACCGTCCGAACTGCTCTCGCGGGTGTCAAAAGTCGGACACGTCCCCGACACGCGCGCGATGACGCGACGTCCGTCGCCAGGGGTTCGGTTGGGCCGCCCGTGAACATCGGACGCCGCGGCCCGTGTCGGTCGGAACGCCGGCTCGGACCCGCGAACGGCCACGCGCGGGGACGAGCCCGCGGTCTCGATCCCTCGTCGGACGCGTCCTCGGCGGCGGGAGTACCGACGCCCGCCCGCCGAACGAGAACCTGTGCGTGTTGGCTTCGCGACGCGGGAAAATCCGCGCCGGCACTAAATATCCGGCGTCACGGATCTTCCGTACAACGCGCGTGTTGCAATAATACCCGCGCGGCGATAATGATATTGTACACGATCGCCGATTTCCCGGCGCGCCGGACTTGACCTTCCGAGGACCCGGGTTCGATTCGTGAGACAACCATCCACACACACACACACCCCACCCCCTCCTACCCGTTTAATCGACGGCCCCGGACGGTCGGGTTTCGCGACGGCCGAAGACCCGCCGGCGGCCCGCGGATATTGACGTCGTTCGCGTGCCGACGGGATATTAGGCAAAGTCTCCCCGGGCGTACGCACGGGGTTCCTCGCCCGCCGTCACCCGCCTCCACCTCGTCACTGCCGGCGAGGTACGCGCGACGTGTCCCGGAGGGTGTGGTCATCGGGCAGCGCGCACACACGGGCCGTCGTGACGTATTAATAACGAGATTGGTAAGTTATGGGCGCACGCACACGCGGAACGGGCACTCGCCCACGCCCGCCGCACCGCGATAATAATAAAATGTATCGCGCGCGCGTTTATCGAATGGGCGGCGGGTAGCGGGGCGGGTGCGGGTTGGAGTTATAGCGTCGGAATTCGCGATTCCGAAAAAACCTGACCCGTCGCGGTGTGTTTTGTATAATGATAAAAAATAACAAGTGACGGGAGACCGCGAGCGCCCGCGATCACGACGCGAAAAAAAAAACCGTAGTTATTTCAAAAAGCCCGAAACCGGTATGGCTCTTACTTTCTAACAACGTTTTAGAAAAAAAGAAACCCGTGCGGTGTCGTCAAACAAATTCCACTCTTCAAAGGCAACGCCGTCTCGGTGTAAACTCTTATTTCAACCTAAACGCCCACATTTCAATTCTAATTTTACCGAGTAGTCTGCAAGTCGGATTGGAATAATAATAAACGCGCGAATCGCATTCTCTTGAACACGTTTTTCTCTCCCGTTTCGTCTAAACACGTCGCGGATTTTCATTAAACGGATTTTAGACGTACACGCCTTAGGACACAAACTCCTTTATTGATGCGGTATCCGGTTTAGACCAACCGGCGGCCGGTGTATAGACGCTGTAATAGTCTGGATAACATGTAAACATAATCCGGTACTATCCAGTACTTCTCAATAGCGGATAACTCCCTGTAGTGGACGTTTCACGGCTGTCCGCGTCCACTATACGGAGGTTTCGCCGTTTCTATTCGAACGGACGATATCGCCACAATGAACGAGGCGCGCAATACGAACGGATGCCAAAAAAAAAAACGACGCTACCTGAAAGCATCGCTCGTCGACATATACCAATGTCACCTATAGCACGGTATGCGTATCGTGTTTTGATTATTATTTCGCTGTCGCGTCGCGCTTTCACGGACGTTTCTACCGAAATCGACTTCACCGCCGTATTCTCTGCTCCGGGATAGTGTAACGATCGCAAAGACAGTGTCCGCGGTGTGATTTATCATGAAAACTAGTAGAGTGAATTCCGACAGAAACTTTTGCGCGAGCGCAACACCACGACACCTAAACAGAACCGCCGGCAGACGAGCGTTATACTACGATTCGCGCGGCGTTGTGTTACCGTTGTTCTCGCGACAGTGCTGTGATAGGCTGTCACGCCGGCGCGACAGTACGGCAATTTCGTTGACGACAGTTCGACAGTCGTTATGCATGTTATCCTGTTCGTACGACGATGGTTTGTGTTATAGACACCGTGATAATAATAATAACACTCGTAATATATACTCGTTTATACATACAGCGACTGTCGCGGTCACGAATTTCGCAAACGACACGACACAGCGACTACGATATTCTTATGCGTCCATTATAACGGCGTGTCCAACTGCCGCGAGCCGTCACGCGGCCGTTTACTAATAATTCACCGTGCGTTCGGTTAGCATTAAAAGTAAACGCCGAGGGACCGAAATGTGCCTGAACGGTGTACACCGTATTGTTGCTGTTGTTAAATCAGAGTCGAGTCCGAGAAACTGGAAAATAACTTCAAGGTCGGTGGGGAAATGTCGTACACTGAAAACGCGCGGCGTCGTAATTTTATTGACTGAGATAATAATTACGTTTCCGCGGCGCGACTTCGGGGTAGGGAGTGTTCGAACCCTCACGGGTACGGTCTCGATCACGGCCGGGGTTCGTGAACCGTATTCGATCAGTGCGGAAACCGGATTTCGGAAAGTGTCGACGGCTCGAAACCTATACGGGAACGCGATGCGTTTTTTCGATTCGAGCTGACCGGGGACAATCCGACAATAAATTATACGCGTTGTACCTGCACAATTATGATAATATTATAACGGCCGTTTCAAGCGCCCGAAAACCGAACGTATCGCCTGCGGACGTAACCAAAAAGGTTTTTTTTTTTTTTTTTATCACCAGCGATTTTTTCGGAGAATTTTAAGTGAATTGGATTTCTGTTTTATAGATTAAAATACTCCGAAAAAAAAAATCACTCTGTATATTCTATCGACATTCTCACTCCCCCATTCACCGTTCACTACTGTCCGGGCTTACCGCGTCGTACCCAATACGTTCGACGGTGTTTTCGAGTATTTTATATAACAACTGTACCGGGTACTCGGATTTGCAGTAAACGAAATACGTCCTATTCTTATTAATTAAATATATCGCGTTGTTCTCGTTAAGTGGACAACGCAATAATATTATATAATTATAATTCGTTATTATAAAAAAAAAAAAAAAAAAAAATAACAATACACGAGTGCAAACACACACATTAATGTGCGTAGAGTTAAAGTTATGGTGACCAAATTAAAAGTTTCGAACGCTCGTAGTACAATATTAAACTTGCACTCGTACTCGTCACAATGCTGTCGTGTTTGCATTACATATATGTAGCTCGGCACAAGGAAGATCACTGTTTTAAAAAAAAAATAAAAAAAAAAAACTCGATTACAATAATATTATTGACCCGGCGTAAAATCTTTGGAAATAAATACGTTTTTTCAACCACCAATTTACAATTATAATTATTATTAAATTCTTGTATTTTGACATCGGCCGACCTTTCTTGTACCAAATAAAAATATTTGTATTTTTTTTTTGTTCCAAGTAGTTACCTACCACAATGGGGCAGTATTGCATTGATATGTCGCCCACTAGAATCTAATAAACGAATCGTGTGCAATTACAGGAGGTTTTCAATTTTGATTTTATTGAAGTTTTGTTCTAAACGCGGCGGTGATAAGAGAAATATTAAGGACTTATAGAACACCTTGGCGTAAAAATATAAATACAAAAAAAAAAAAAAAATAACTATTTTCTACTTAAATCGACCTTCACTCGTTATAGTTATTGCAAAAATGTATGCCAAATTTTCATATCGTTTTTTTTACGTTTTATACGTAGTTTTTTGCCACTCTATGTCAGAAAGTTAGAAACAGTGAACTAGTCCCCATTATTTCTGTAGTTAACGATTCAAATAGAGTCTATGCATTTTTTTTGTTCGGTGAAATTTAAAGAAAACTCTACAACTTCCCCGAGAGAGAAAATAAAGAGAAATCTATTGATTTTGGGTGTGAACAACTTTTTTTTTTTTAATTCTGAACGGAACAAGGAATGTATTATGGTTTTATATAACGGTTTTTTTTTTCTACCTGTAAACTACTTTTCTGCTAAAAATTTTGGTTTACACGTATACATAGTAGTATATATTTTTAATTAAAATTTCGTCGTGTCGGTTATTTTTTAATTTTTCTTTGCAATTTTCTTAATAATTAGTTATCTTTGCAAAATACTGATATATCAGTATTTTATTGACAAGGGGAAATTGTCGAAATACTCTGTCGATTCTTGAGTAATTTACGGCCATTTGGCGTTGTCGAATATTTTTATTCGATTCCACATGGATTTTCATGGTTTGACCGAGTATTTTAGTGGCCAACAAAAACAAATTTAACAGAATTACCAGGTTTTAAGTTCAAATTTTTGACGTGTTTAACCGAACTTCGCTCATCATCGGTTTTTCGTTAGCCATAATTTATTGTCGAGTACTAATTACACGACTCTATAGTCTATACGTATCCTCCGTTTTCAACTTCCCCTCTACAACGGTGGCACTTACACATTTGTCAGTAACATCATTTATTTTTTTATTTTATTTTTGTACAATGATTTTCGAAAATAAATTCACAAACAGATTGTATGCGGTAAAGACGCTGAAGTATTCTCGCGATAATTATTCGAATTTATGCGCGTAAAACAGCTTTAAGTTTATAATAACAAACCAAAAAAAAAAAAAAAAAAAAAAACCCCTATATGTATAAGTTTTCTATCCGATGCGAAATTTATCGTTAATGATGTGCATTTATTTTTGTTCGTTCTGTTTTCTGTGTTTTTTAATCGCGGACACGCGGTAACCGTTCGAATCGTAATAAC
>CABPRJ010002415.1:289293-364617 GCA_902439185.1 Cinara cedri
TAAAAAAAAAAAAAAAAAAAAAAAAAAAAAAAACGGCAAACGGGAATATTGGCTTGGAATTCCGGTATCGTACCGGCGGGTAAATAAAAAACAAAAAAAAAAATCCCTATATGTTTAAGTTTTCTATCCGATGGGAAATTTATCGTTAATGATGTGCATTTATTTTTGTTCGTTCTGTTTTTTGTGTTTTTTAATCGCGGACACGCGGTAACCGTTCGAATCGGTTGCACCTCGGCACCGCGATAAAACAGCGGTATTTTATAAATACATATATATATATATATATATATATGTATATATATATTACCCATTATAGGTCACCTAAACGCATACAGTTTGGAAAAAAAATAAATATCTTTTTAATTGGAAGAAAAAAAAAACTTTCGTTATTAATAGTCCGCGACTACGTATTACGACCGCGAGACGCGCCACCGGGAAACGCAATAAACTTTGAACGGGCGTTTAGCCGTCGCGGACCTCGCGCCAATTCAAATTGGCTTAGTATATCAAAAAGTTGTTACAAAGTGTATGAGGCCGAAACGACGTTGTTGTTTTCGGTTTTATTATTGCCTATTTTTTTTATTATTATTTTTTTTTTTCGTTTTCTCCACCCCCGCGTCGCTGTATTATCGTATACCGTCGCGGTTTAATATATACACGGCCCCCCGCCGTTATTACAATACTACTATAAGAAAAAACAAATCGTATACGTGAAAAGCCTAAAAAAAAAAAAAAAACTACGGCGGCTGCGACCCATTAAAACGGATCGGTTGTCAAACGGCAAAAGCCACTTTGGGAGTCGTTCGTATACGCGGACGGTCACTGGACCGCGGCGAACACGCCGTAAATTGTACGCGTCTCAACCGTGTGTGCGGTGTATAAACGACCGCAGCAGCAGCAGCCGCGTCATCGGGACTAACGTACAGATCACGAACGCTTTTTGTTTTTGTTTTTATTTTTTTTTTTTTAGACCCCGAACTATGCGACAATAACCGAGGAACGCAACGGATTTTCAACGACGCGCGTTTACGGATTGTTTTAGACTCTGAGCAGCGGGCGAGGAATCGTGCACTGGTTTTACAATGATGTTTATTTTTTTTCTGTTGACAACTTTTCCACCAGCAATCTTGCTCTGAGGTATCAAGTGTAGCATCTTTTCGTGTGAATGGGAATTTTTTTCGGTGTGGTACTTTTAGCGGGTAATTTTTTAATTTTCCAAGGAGTTTTCCCAATAAATGAAAACAACTTGGTAAAAACCGCGGGGAAACGTAGGGAAATAGGTATTAAACAGATATATTATTAAAGAAAATGTTAAATGCAAATTATGTATAATTATTTTACCAAAATATGACATATTTTATATGTTGTTGACAAAGCAACACTATCAACTAAACTCCGTTCAGAATCGTTTTTCGTTAGCAATGTTGGTTAAATTTCCTCTCCACTTTTCCAACTTCTTACCTACAATAGTGGCCCACCTGATGTGAAAAGTATGTCCATATTTTTTTTTTAATTCGTCTGCCTGTCCGCGAACAAATTTTCTACCGAAAATCTCCGTCCGAATTATGTAACTATCCAGGAACTTCAAAGTTTTCTTAATAAATCGATTTTCAATAGTAAAATAATGGTTCCCTATATTATAACTATAGAGTTCATGACTTATTGCATTAAAAATTCATAAAAAAGCACTTAAAAATTTCAAAAAATCCTTGAAAAAAGAATTTCAAGCAAATATTATGAAACCGTCTATGAGATATGTCTAACGTTTTTAATTTATAAAAAACAATTTTTTAATGTTACATAAATCATTATTTATTTTATAATACGTACACATTTTCTTAAACAAAATACATTTTTGATAATAATTTTTATCGCGTTCGAAAATAAATTTTTAATAATTTAGAGTCGTTAGACAGGGAAAATTTAAACCCTTCTACCATTTGGTCTAATAACATTTGCTTGAAGTGTTTTTTTTGAGGGCTTTTTTGACATATTAACGTTCTTTTTTGTGAACTTTAAGAGCAATTAGTCTCGAATCTTAATTATAACTTTAGACCTGGCCGGCAATTCAATGCTTTATAAAACCCTAAAATATGTTTTTACGCCCTAAAAATATTCTAAATAAAAAATGACATAATCCTTCCTTTTATTTTCAATACCTATGTTTAATATAAATGATCCTTGAATATGAATAAACGTTAATAAACGATTTTATGACGGAACTGGACTTATTTTAATCTTCAAAACTCGTACT
The DNA here is from genome assembly GCA_902439185.1 of Cinara cedri. NCBI lineage: Eukaryota > Metazoa > Arthropoda > Insecta > Hemiptera > Aphididae > Cinara > Cinara cedri. Next base: position 291,548 of record CABPRJ010002415.1, read on the forward strand.
GGACGATATCTAATTATTCTAAATATCCCTCTTAAATTACTCTAATTATCCTCCTTTCTGACTCAATTTCTAAAACAGTGACACACCCGTCAGCTAGATTAGCCATTTAATAATAATTATTATTGTTATTATTATTATTCACATTATTGTACTATAGCGGTTTAGACAATTTGGCGGCTAACGAACTGTAGTAACTGTAACAGCAGCACTGTCCTGTCCCGAGCGTGCGCATAAATCAACCGACTGCTCGAGAATTACAACAATAATAAAAGAACGAAAATAACACCGAAAAAAACGGGGAGAAAAAATACTATCCGTGCGTGTAACTTCTTCGCCCGGAAGAATTTCACGACGCGTAAAATTATCTCCGGCCCTCTCGTGTGCTACTACTGAATATCAGAATATTATCTAAACTAGAGTAATATTTTTTTTTCCGTCCTCTTGCCTCGTCTCCCTCGGGTTTTGGTATAGCTGCAGGTAGAGGCACGCCTTAAATAAGAATAAAAAAAACGTCTCTATAGAATAATATACGGTTTGATGCAATTTTTTTTTCATATACATATTATCTAAACGATAACACTGTCATTATTATGAGAATTTCAAGAAAAATCGATATAAACCTCGCTTTAATGACCGACAACAGACAATATTTGTTACCAGACACCATCACTGAAATTGATAAACATACGAAAAAAAATTTTTAGATTCGTGCATAAATACCTATAGTGAGGGGTCGCATAAAATTTAAACTCCCAAAATCCATATTGTCTGCAATTTCTCCAGTCATACAAAGTTTTCCATTGCCTCAGCTTTATTTGAAGAGGTTTAATAGTACTACGGGTGTCCAAAGCCTAAAAAACACCATCTTCCCGGACAAAAAAAAAAAAAAACATTCTGAAATTCGACCAGTTTTTATTACACCCACTACCCTTCCCTCATATATTTTACGGGGGAAGGAGTGTCCATAGAGTCACTAAAAGTGTTTTGATCGTTTACGCATAAAAACAGACTTAGGTGAAACACTTTTTAAAAGTATTCACATAAATATTCGAATACACACAAAAATAGTTTTCAAATTAATATATACGAATGTTTTACAACCATAATATTTTAGGAATACACATTTTAGGATTAGTTAATAAACATGTGTGGTTAAGTTCGGATGACTGAAGATAACTGAAGATGTTATATTATAACGTTAGATATTATTAGCATACGTATAATACTTTATAACTATTGAGCATTTTAAAAAGCAGTTTAAATCAAGCAGCACCGGGGTGAAAAATTACGCATGAACAAATCGGAGCATTTTTAATAATCGAAATAGAGTTTTCCGAGAAAATAAATAACGCGTATTATTATTGCAATAAAAATACTAAAACGAGACTTTTAAAAGTATTTTTTGTTTTCGTTTATAAAGTAATAAAATACTCGTTAAAACCGTTCGAAATACAGTAATGAATACTTCTGAAACAGTAGGTATTTTTCAAACGTTCGGAATACAAACCATGTCTGCGCATAAATATAAAATTACGGACACTTCAACAGTCTATGTCAATAATGTTTCCGTGGAAAATTCGACAAAAACAAACGTCATATGACTGCTTAATAATAATATAGCAATACAATAATAATAATAATCATAGATTATTTTAGCAGTATTGAAGTTTACAAAGTTGGCACACATGTATTAATCACATCGTCTATCACTATAGATCGAATCCTTATATTGAAAGACGACAGTCTCTGAAAAAAATAAATAAATAAAAGTCGCTTTAAAAATAAAAATAAAAAAGCTATCCTAGGATAAAGGGGACGGGTGCAGCCAATGTTGATGGTGAGAAGTTGAACAGGTAAGAAACAGAGGGGAAATTAATTTGTATCCGTATCGACGATAAACTATTGCTTACTAAAAACGATTCTGAGCGGAGATCAGTTGATAGTGATGCTTTGTCAACAATATATATATATATATATATATATATATATATCATATTATGCTAAAATAATTAAATAGTCATTATATATTTTTTTTTAAAAAAATTTGTTTACTATTATACTGATTTTCCCATTTTTCTTATGTTTTTCTTGGTTTTCCCGTGTCTTCCTCAGTTTTTCACATTTGCTGGAAAAGCTACTGGAAAATTGAACACCTACCAGTGAAAAGTACTTTTCCAGTCAGAGTTCAATTCCGAAAAAGCACTATCATTGTAAATCGGAGCAAAATTGATGGTGGAAAAGTGTTGCACAGAAAAAATAAAATCATGATATTATTTTACTAATATATTTCATACATTCTCACGATTTTCTCCTTTTTTTTCGGTTTTTTACAATTGACGAGAAAACTTCTAAGAGAATCGAAAATTTACATTCTTAAAGTACCACCCCAAGAAAATTTTCTCTCTGGAAAAAGTGTTCACATAAAAATAAATAAACATCTTTTTAATACACTCTTCGCACCACTCAGAATCTAAAAATATTAAAAATATATGAAGTATATGAAGAATATAATAACATAATTGAATATAATAAATAAAAATATTCATGATAATACAGTTTATTGCAGTATTGATAAAATTAATTCACAACATTTGATCATCTTTCAGTAACCATTTCTTTACTCTCAACTTAAAAATTGCAAATTGTTGACAATTCTTTGTTTGAGTAGGCTGCAGATTTTCATACAACCTTAATCCAGCTCTCAAATAGCTATTTTAAAACTTCGAGGTGTTTATATTTTGGGAAATACCAGGTTTTAAAATCTCGTGTTATGATCGCGGATGACTGGCTGCTGAAATAAATAATATAATACAATAAATACTCGTATATGTTTATTCATTGAGAAAACAAAAATAAAAAATGCCGTTCAAATTCGATTTCCCGAAAAATTGTCGATTTATGTCGCACGGCAGTAACGGTTTATGGATAAATACTAAACGCAATATTAAAATTCCGTAGTCGCAAAATATAATAACAATAACTAGGGATCGGAACTTTTGGCTCTTAAAATCCATAAAAATCACTTAAAAACGTCAAAAAAGCACTTGAGAAATATTTAAAATAGTAAAAATAGTAGAAGGTTTTATTGTTCCCCCTCCAACGATTTTAACTTATCTAATACCATTTTCTAACACTTCAAAACTAAAGCTGACACAGGTAATTTTTTTTTAATACGCACAATTTCATTCAAATAAAATAATGTTTTGTTAATAAATTGTGAGATAATTATATTTAACAATTTAGATTCGTTAGATAAGGAACATTTAGACCCTTTTACCATTTGGTCTAATAATATTTTTTTAAAGTGGTTTTTTCAAGGCTTTTTTTAGCACTTTTTGTGAATTTTAAGTGCAATAAGTCCCGAGCCCTAATAATAACTATAAAGTCAGGTGGATAACGACATTGTGTACCGGAAACACAAGTGCAATACCGTGTCACGTTTAAAATATTGCAATACCGCGATTACGATAGTATTAAAACATTGTAATAATATTACAACTCACGGGTCTTAAAAACAAACGACGATGAGGCCGTTTTGCGCGGGCATAAAATTTACTCGAAATAAAAAAAATTGATAACCTCGTAGGTATGTGAGTCGGTTAAAAGTCGGCGCTGGTCAAAAACACGGCGCGTAAGATATGTTTATATTGTCAGACTTCCTTTACACCCTGAACCTGACAGTTTAGCCCTCAGGGGTGTGCACGACGGTGACGGTCTCAAAGCACGTTTTCGTCTATAGCGATTCCGCTATTGATTCCGGAGGATGGGTACCCGCCTGCCCGTATCTACCTAATTATTATTATTATTATTATTATTCAACATTCTTAGGCACGAGTGCGCGAAACGCTTTGGTTATAAGTTTTTCGAAAGCGTCGTCGTCGGCGGCGGCGGCGCGGACTTTGTATCGGAACAATCGAAATTTCAACAACGCCTACTAAATGAAAACGTTAAAAACGAAAAAAAAAACTCAATCGGTCGTATGCGCTATACGCAGAATCGTTTTAATTCGTTTGATATTCGCGTACGACGCGTACGAAGGACCGGTATTGATGTGGACCGAAACCCGTAAAAGTGCCGCGTTTAGATCGAATTTTATCAGGTCAAAACGGCACAAATGCGCAATATTCGTCGGGGAATTTACCTGTAAAATATCGCGCAAAGCAATTTGGTAGAAATATTCGAAACGAGGATGTTTGGCTTTAGATTCCGAGTGTACCGTATTTTATAGTTTTACCTAATTTCCTAATTTTTTTTTTTTTTAGGTTTTTTTCTTCTCGGAAAACAATTTCGGTTTAGTAAAAATACTCTGAATTATTCGCATTGTACCTTTCAAGAGGTGGATTTCTGACCGGCGATACGCTTTATTTGAAAACGTTAAATTCCCGACAGTTTTTCCGCGAAATCCAAAAAACCGACCACAAAATGTCGGTACACGGGTACGTCGCGGTCGTCTGTTTTGTTTCTGTCGACTCCGGATTACAAGGGGACAATATACGACCCGAACTACTAACACTACTCCACTCAGAATTGTTTTTCGATCGCAGCGGTTTATAGTTGTATTTCCGCATATTCCATTAAACCGGGTTTACCCTACGCATCCTAAACCTTACAAACTTCTCGCCTGCATCAACGGTGGCGTATACACGGTGTGAATTGCCGTGAAAAGGTAATTTATGCCTACCATTTTTCTATTATACTTGTTAATGGTAAAATTTTATCACTGTCTAATATTAATGTTTTTTTCATGACGCTATTTAAAATTTTACATTATTAATAGCTGTTGAGCGTTAATTGTTCGATAAATTACTTATTTCTCTTTCCCGTAATATTTAGCATGTCCGATTTGTTGTCGGCCAACAAGGCCTTTCCTTACATCACCGAGTTTGATCCCTATTGATCTCTAGCTTTTACACGTTCCGGAGGGGACAACATATTATTTGTAGCCTCCGTCCCTACAATTATTACTATAGCGTTAATATTATGTTTAAAAAACAAAAACCTTAAAAATCTTCTCAAATCGAATTATAGAATTTTCACCGTCTACTGAATATAATGATAATTAAATTGCAAAAGGCACTGACGCCAATTCGTTTAGTACGTGACGTATTATTAACTTCGATGGTTTAAAAACACGTTTTAATAATATATTCGAAGAGCAACCGCCTATAATTTAGGCATGTGCCGTATTTTTTTAAATAGTATCCCCGTAGCGTATTTTAGCATAATATTATTACTAAACAAAAAACAATAATAAACCGAAACGAAAATAGGTGTGAAGGGAAAAAAAAAACGGAACGGAATGTGACCGACAAAATAATGAATTTTGCTATTCCGTTGCATTTCGCCGTTGTCGTGCATTTTATGGCACACGGTGCGGTGTTGCTGTTTTTTTTTTTTTTTTTTTTTATTGTTATTATTATTGTGCCGCAGCATTGCTCGTATTATAATAAAAACAAAATAAAAAAAATGCACCACCGGAGGGGAGGTTTACCGAACATATTATTCATATTGAGCGAGTCGATGGTTCATAAAAAAAAAAAAAAAACCCAACTAAAAAAAAAAAAAAAAACCCAACTAAAAAATAAGATCAAATATAAGAGATACGAGGAGATGTGGACGGTGAAGAAAGTAGCGCGGTAGTAAAGACAGTTTTACCGTTCAAATGTCAAAACTACATACGGAATTCAAACGGAAAATATTTATTTTTTTTTTTTTTTTCAATTTGGGTACGTATAATAATTTAAAAACTATAATACTGTTTCGCCCCGAAAGATACAAACGAAACTCGATTGAACGCACGGCTGCGAAGAGTTTTAACCGCATTTGTTCAAAATGTTTTAAATGTTTTAAATGTTCTAAAATTAAATTGGAATAATTTATAATGTGGGTAAAGCGGTTTTACAAAGTCGTTTTATATTAACTCATTCTAAAAACAGAAATGAAAATAAACAATCTTTTGGGTAAAGAAATAACATTTCAGATGATTGTAATTTCGTTCTTAAATAATTACGATACAGTTATAATATTGATAATTAACTATTATTATAATATAATGGTATTTACATAAATTTTTATTTGAAAAAAAAAAAAACCACGTTTAAAATGAAAACGAAATGCTTCGTGAATGTTTTGTCACTTAACAATTCAGACTATTGATCTCGCATAAATTAACTAAGCGTTCTATATCTAGGGGGCGGTTTTAGAAAAAGTGAGTGATCCGGTTCATACGATCACATTCGTCTCGTTTCACGAACTTTGTGATCGTACAACGAGATGAATTTTCGAGACACTGTTGTCACCGATATCATCTCACGTGTATCATAATCATATTACCGATACCACACATCTCGCTTTGAAAATCATTCGATAATTCGATAACGTAACAAATAAATATTAATCGCGATACTATGACAGTTTTCACTATACCCGGTTGCCTGTTTTAACGAGCGGCATTTATGAGATTATTTCGGTACATTTCATAAATATCACCATTGCCGTCCATTTCACCGATACTTATCATTTCGTACTACGTTTTCGAAATGCCCTTTTGCCTACGTAATTCACGTTTTCATCTCGCCTCGTCTTATTCCATCGGCGTTTAACGATGGGCTCCAAATTGAAGACCGACATTCTTTTCGTTGTTGTTGACAACTCGAACCGCTAAAACGTAATAATTATTTTCAAAACAAATCATATAAATTTAAAATCCCAGAAATCAGATCTACAACGGACCGCGGTACATCGTCACAACGCGTACGTCTCGGCGCGTAATATTTCTATAAAACGCAATAAAATGTGCGAATTACGAATCGTTTTGACTTTCCCGCGGAGTTCCCGGGCGGGAACCGCCGTAATCCGATACCGAAGCGATCACGACGCGGGGTTCGGGAGCGCCGTGTGCGTGTGGTATGCATACATACACATTATAGGATATACATTTCCGTGGCCGCCACGATTAGAACCGCATGCGAATAATGGGAATAACAACAACGTCGCGCGCTCGTACGCGCATTTTCGCACGGAATAGTGGCGAATTATTGTTATTCAAGTGTGAAAATAAATTCATTCTAAAGATAATCTCAGATAATCTGAAAATGTTCAAATATTTTTGTAAATCATTAGACGCTAAACGATCAATTAAAAAAAAACAATTATACACTTACGAAACGGTAATATTAAAAATCACTATATGGGATAAGTGACAATAACAATCGTAACAATCGCAACAATAATTTAGAAAAGTTTTCGTCTCTGCAGCGTTAGATTTCGACACTCGTGTTTTATCCGTCGAGGTAGAATCATCGTTCAGATTTCTACGGTTATCAGAATACATTGAATTTATTAGCACGACGTTGTCCGTCCACCTACCCAGTTTTAGAATTAAACAAGAGCATTGGATGTTGAAATATAGATCGTTAAATTTTAAATTGTTTCACGTGAAAACGATTTCGGAACAGTGACGCAAAACTATTACATTCTCGGTTTTAAATTGTTTGCTTGTATCCGACCACTCGGGTCGTGTTAAATAGTGCATTCGGTTATCGAACAACCGCAGTAGACAGTCGCCCGAACAATTCGTCCGGCAAACGAGATTACCGTTCGAACCGCGTCGGCGAGACGCGCCAATTATCCGATATCGTTTTTCAATCTCCGCGGTCCAGGTGTTGATTTCGCGCGCAGTTTTAGATGACGCCGTGTCCTAAATTACGATTCCGCGTGAAAACCAACAATTTCGTTAACGTTGTCGTATGCGCTTGAATGCCGAATAAAAATCGTTTTTATATCGTCTTCCGGAAAATATCCCCGTGCGGACCCGTTAATTTAGAACGGTTTCCGTTTCTGCGCTCGCGATCCGTCGGGCACGCCACGCCGACATCATCAGAGCCGAACGCGCAGACTACCCAACCTGCGCGGCACGGTTCCGGATAACGTACGAATCGCACATGTTCACGTGTCGTCGACGGTTTTGAACTCTGCGATGCATTGTGCACTGCAAAAGCGCTCGAACGCCGAAAACGCTGAAAACGCGCGCGGTGAAATCCCCGAATAAACGCGCTTGAGTTTCGAAAAACGTCGAAACGCAATGGTGCGCGGAACGCGTTTCGCTTCGGTTTCCCAAGGACCGAGACCGCGGCCGTCAGCGTTCGCCGCGGTCGCCGGCGGCCACGGGAGACGGTCGTCGCGTTACGTCCGGTACGGCGGCCCGACGGTCCGTGCGCGTCGTTTGACGCGGGCCGAGCGAATCGATCCGATCGACCGGCGCCGGGAGCCGGGGACACGGTACGGGATATCCGCGCGATACCGGAATGGCCGGTAACGCGTACGGCTGCACCGAGAACGTGCGGTGTAATTGATATTTTCCTTTTGGACCGACAGAGTTTTACAGAACCGCCGCGACCGTAACGCCGCACGACCGCGGCTCTCCGTGTCGTTGCGCGCGTGACGCGAGACCCCGTCGAACCGTTGAGGGGCACACCCAGAGAAACGTCGTCGCGTAAACGCCCGTCGGTATCGCAACGCGCAGACGTCCGCGTGATAATCAAACGGCGCGGTGTTCCGCCGGTGTTTCGACGGCGAAATCGTCGGCCGTTGAAGGGGCGAACCGCCTAAATAACGGTCGCGCGTCCGACGGTCTGCCGTGGATTGATTACCACAGGCGCGCGTCGAAACCGTTTTCCGCGAATCCCTCCGGCCGGTTCCGGTTTTGACCGGTCAACGCTCGAAATTACCGAAAACCTTCACCGGTAACGCCGGGCATGACTTGTTTTCGTTTAGCCCGGAACTATAGTTGCGTCCGAAACGTATTGGCGAAAATCCGTCCGGCGAAAATCGGCAATTTCTATTTTGACGGTTTCAACTAGGAAAAACTAGAAATAAGTACACGTCAGGACGGTTACTACGGGCGTTTATTATATTATTTATTTTTACCGGACCCGCTGTCGCGACGTTTTTAATTGCATAATATTCCGTTTTTCCTACGTAAACGACGATTCGTTCCGCGAGATATCTCACGTGTACGCGCACATCTCGCAAGGCCTTGCCGTGACCCCGTCGAGACAAACGCGTAGACACGACGACTACAGCGGCGATAACGAACTGGCAAAACTGAAAACACGGGGACAAAAGCTGCCGCTGCCGGATTATTAATTATTAGGCATAATCGGTCGGAGTTGTTGTGTCTAAAAGCGATTTGATAGACGACCGGTTAAAGTCATCATAATTGATTTGTTAGCCGGCCAGTCGAATTTACCGGGCAATATTCACAGATCGTCTGTGATTGCGCGCGTTTCAGGTAGTGCAAGTTGGAATACACGCATTTCTGTAAAAACTAGTTTTGAATGAATTGTTTAAATCAGTAGTTAATTCTAGTGGAAACAAGTTTTTACCGATTTCGGGTTGTAACTGTAACGTATACCACCTTAAGAATATGTTCACACATCTTTTGTCTGTTTTATTTTTTCCACAGCTATCGAAATCAATTGAAAAATATGTTACCATGTATACCCTACAGCAGGCCAAATACTTAGTTAACATTTCATAGTCTTATACCAACCGGTAAACGAACTAATGTAGATGAATGCAACGATTACCCGTAGGTAATATCAAATCGCAAAATTATACTATTAACGAATAAAATACAAATGAGTGGCCATAACAGGGATACTGCAGGCCATACGTGATGTCTCAACCCTATTTTTTGACCCTGCCCAACATTTTTTTGTTTCTTTATTAATGTAAACAAATTTGGTTTTTTAGATTCTTACAAGAAAAACAATAAAACGATTGAAATATGAAAAAAAAAAGTTATGAATTATAGTTTTTATAATTTATATACTACGAGCTGTCCTGCGCCTGGCATTGCCCGTGCCGATTTGTTCTATATTTTTTTACCCATATTCGTTTTTGGTTTTGACCGTGTCAAAATTCAATGAAATCGCTTAGGTGGAAAGTGGGTAGTCCACCTTTGACGAACTAAAAGTGTTCTATTGTGAAATCTGAATGGTGTAAATAATAGTAATAATTGTAATTATAATAGTTTTCTTATCCGTGTTAACCAAATTATCATCCGTATCACCAAGGTGTAACCCTTGAAAAAACAACAAAAAACAAAATATATTAGCAATTAGATATTCTCGTACCAAATATACCTGAAAAACTCTATTTTACCTCTTTACGGTTTGCGGCTGTCTACGTCACAATAGCTATCTGTATGCCAAATTTCAGCCCGATCAGTCCAGTAGTCCGGGCTACGCGATGATGAATCAGTCAGGAAAAGTTATTTTATGTACATATATTTTATATTTAGTGTTCATCTTCTCCATGATAGACCATTGAAATGCGTCGTAAGGTCTGTGTGATTCACCTGTCCGCTTTAGTCGATTATCGCGGCTCTGAATAATAATATCTTGTTGTGGTTTTATTTTAGTTTGACTTTTTATTAAAATAGTCTTAAAACAAATCCCAAAGGATTCCATTATATAATGATTTCGAAAAAAAAAAAAAACAAAAATCAAATTCACTAAAAATCGCCGGTTAGCGGATAATAATACTCCCTGTATATCACTCTGTGGATACTGGTACACTGTAAATTGTTCGGCATTCGTCATCCGGCGCAGTACAAACGAAACAAAAATTCCTACCACTAAAAACTGAAAACCACTCGGGCCAATTAGACACGCCGTTAGCGATTGACAAGGAAATCTCGGATTCGTTTCGAACGGTCCGTAAATTGCCGGCGTGTTCGGTCTACCGATGCGATTAATTAAAAACACGTTGATCCGACCCGGGGACGATTCGCGGTGATTTTCGACTGCATTATTTGCCCGGGTATCTTTCGCCGACGACGCATGATAACCTTTCGTCCGGACATACTGTTCTTACGTTTGCTATAAAATCCGATGCGTTTTCCGCGACCCGACGATATTATCATAAGCATCCGTGTGCGATATAATATAACACTAGACCTGTGCCGAGCAGAATTGTACGTCCAGTCAGTCCACGGTCGAACGAACATCCGTCAAATGTCAAACCCAATTATACGGTTTAATACGGTTTTCCGGACGAACCGGGTGAGGGGGAAAAAATCGAATAAAATACGTTATACGCAATTACCGGGTAATTTAAACGAAAACGATATTTTATAACACAACTAAACTAACCGTCTGCATGATAAATATAGTCCGAAAAATTGTAATTTTTAAACAAACAGAATCGCGTAATATTATGCTTTTTTTTTTTTTTGAGGGAGCGGGGTCGTACATGAAAACAATTCGGACGGCTAAGTTTATCAAAATCTCACCGAACTCGTCGATATTACAGAATTTGTGTGTGTGCGTGTGTGTGCGCGCGTGTGGTTGTGGGAACATAAACAGCGTGACGAAAATATGCTTAGCCCGAACGAAAACAGCGTAACGAAAATCGCGACCAACACGCAGAATATAATTCTCTAAATGTTATTATATGATACGAGTACGGTTGTCGACAGAACCCGTGGCGATCGTAATCCGGATTATGCGGTTTGTTGCATTTCGGCCGGTTCGATGATATTTGTATTGGCCCGTGATCAAGTGTTCAGGTGTTTAATGTTACAATAACGTAATGTATTCACCGCATAGAGGTCGATTCCCGCTGGTCCGGGCCGGGTGCATGACGCGAAACGCCGCGTCCGGGTTGACACGGATCGTGCACTCACACGTGTATTGTTTTAGTCCACACCCGGTAGAGAGAAAACCGACTTCGCCGAGTCATTTTAGATTTCAGATTTTCGATTTTCACATTTGATGAGATAACTCCCGAGAAAATCGAAAAAACCACCACCTTAGAGCACGTTCTTGTCCAATTTCCTTTTAGAAAAATTGCTGCACATATAAAAAAAATCGGAACAAAATTTCTGGTAAAAAAATTGCGCGCACATAAAAAAACAAATAAAACGTCTATTAAAACCACAAGAATCTTTGCTCCACTCTGAATTCAAAATTATAAAAAAACTGTTCGAAAAAACTAGACTCAAGTGTATTTTTAAGGTATATTTGCGTAACTGCTCGGTTTCGGTATACTACTATCATATTCTGGTTACTGATAACATTGTTTTCGGTTTAATTGTTATAATTAATTAAAATTAATAACATACCGAAATTGAGCAGTTACGAAAATATAACTTAAAAACACGTTCTGTCTGGTATTTTTCAAACCGTTTTTTTTTTTTTTTTTTCATATTTATAACAAGAGTGTCGAAATCTCAAACACACAAAACATAATCGGAAGGATTCGCGCGCATCAATATTGTCAAACCAACGCGTTCGTCACCGCGTTCGGAATTATCGGGTTTTTTTTTTTTCGTATTGCTCGGTACGTGTAAATTCGCGATTGGCTCGTTTGGCCAACGGCACTTGTGAGTGCACGCCGTCCGAATAGCGTTTACCGTCGGTGGTACAGTATCCGTACAATCGTCATCGTACAATACGAGGTTTGGCTATTAAAAAACGAGACTGCGCGCGCGGAGAGCGTCCCAAAAAGGTCAGGGGAAAACCGAATACAGCGCTGGTTGGCTGAAAGTGTCTATTATGCCGGTACGAAATCGGATTTTCGTCGGTGCATTAGTATTTTTTCTGTAGCGTTTAGAAACGAACGTGTTTTTTTCTCTTGCCGAAAACGATGTGTGACGAGAAACACGAGCAACGGATAAACGTAAAATTTTCTCGTTAAACTAAAAAAAAACTCCAACTGAATGCTATAAGTTGTTAAAAGAGGCCTATAGTGAGGATTTCCTATCTCGGGCGCGTGTTGTTGAGTGGCGTAAATTATTTTCCGAAGGTCGAGAGTGCACCNGAATCCAATTCAGTCGTAATCCAAATTCAAAACCGTTTTCTTCGATATCAACGGCATCGTGATGACTGAATGGGTTCCAGAGGGTCGAACTGTGAACCGACATTGCTATTTGACAGTTTTGGCAACGTCGCGCGAATGTGTTCGTAAGAAACGGTCGATATTGTGGAAAAACAAGTCGTGGATCTTGCACCAGGATAACACGCACCTGCCCATAACGCGCTGTCTGTGAAGCGTTATTTGGCCGCTTGAGGCACTCCAGTACTCGAACACGCGTCTTACCCACCCGACTTGGCACCCTGCGACTTTTACCGGTTTCCGAAGATAAAGTCTGCCCCAATAGGAATCCGGTTTGAGTCGATGGAAGAGGTGAAACGAAAAATCGGCGGAACTCCTGAATGGTCTTACGAAAACAGACTTCCAGCACTGCCTCGAGCAAACGGAAGAAACGGACGAAACGGTGTGCGATGATGGGAGAAGAGTATATCGAAGGGGAACATTTGGCTGCGGAATAATTTTTAAAACAAAACCGTTTTTCGTAAGCAGTCTCGTTGTTTAATAGCCATACCTCGTAATATTACACTGGCCGCCGGCGCTCTTTCCCGACGACAGCCGGTAAACATGTCACGACAGTCGGACGGACGGCCTGTCCGCGTTACGCGACACGCCCTGTGCGCCGCTCGCGGCCACTCGACACTTGTGCGAGCGCCCGAGTGTCGGTATAACGCTCGTCGAGTGCGCCAGATCAACGCGCGCACACTCGAAATTTTTTCCGCTTCCCGCCGCAAGTCCCCGCGCGTTTACAATAATTAGCGGGCGTATCCGACGGACGCGACGCCCCGCGGGCCGCGGGCGCGCGTCATAAGAAAACCGGCGCACTACGCGCGCGGGCGCAGCCGCTGTCGCAAGCGTAAACGCTGGGAAGGCGTAGATGGAAAACGCGATTGATATCCGCACGCAATCGACCGACAAACCGTTTTGCTAACGAAAAGACGATTCTGAGCGGAGTCCGGTGGATAGCGGTGCTTAGTCAACAATGCGTACGGCGGTATGTCGTGTTTCGGTAAAACAATTACTCGGGCAATGCATTTATTTACTTTAATCAATTTTTGTTTGATGTTGAACCGGTTTTCACGTTTTTCCCACGCGTTTTCCCGTGACGAATCCCGGTTTTTTTAGTGTCCTTTCGGAAAAATTGCTGCCGTTGTCAATCGGAGCAAAATTGCTGGTAGAAAAGCTGTTGTCCACTGGAAAAATGATCGTAACATTTTGCTAATACATTTCGTACATTTTCCTCAGTGTTTTTCCGGTTTTTCTTCCGAGAAGACTTCTGAGAAAATTAAAAAACGATCATATTCACGGCGAAACAACATCGCAGCGTGCCGTGCGCGTTTTCGTTCGATCTCCTTCACGCCCGGTCTGCGTGTCGTCGTTGTTTTCCATTATAAAACGTTATATCGGCCACGCCGATGTTGGCCAATGAAAAGTCGAGAACTTCGCATATAATGCCACGCGACGCGGAGAGAATTTTTCACCGTGGTGCGCTGTATAGCAAAAAAAAAAAAAAAAAATAATAATAAAAAAATACCACGATCATATTATATCCGTCTATTTTTCCGCGGATTTAAAATGTGTATTATTATAATATAGTACACGCTCTCGGCCGTCCCGGTAGCATCCTGCAGGCAGCCGACGGCGACTGCACGAGATGAGATTACCTGGTTAATGGTTACGCACGCGTCACTCGCTCGCGGTACGCGACGACTTATTGCTTTTACGTTTTATTTTTTTTTTTTATCTCGTCTATTTTTTAGATCCTGAGCGTGGCTGGGGGATTCTTATTGATTTTACTACGCGGTGCCGCGTGTTTTTCGTATGTCCGCGAACGACTTTTCGTCCGGAAATCTTGTTCCGACCGTCAACGTCCGCAAGAACGGTATTCGATAGCGAATACCGTCGACTCCGGTGCGTTGAGGAGATCAAGGAGGAAACCACCGGGAAACCGGAAATAATTACACAATGACGATGAATTCAAATTATTCGTTTTTTTTTTTTGTTTGTAATTCTGTGAAAAAAAATTGTAGAGACCTGAAACGTTCATTGAATACTTTCCATAGCATAAAGCACATAGCATACAATTTTCCAATACTTTATATGCAAGCAATCGACTTTTCGAAACACGTACTCTGGATGTATTTAAGTTATTTATAACTGTAGAGTCATTTGCGTGTTTTAAGATGAAATTTACGTTCAAATACGAACGATAAATTTCTGACTTCTTTACCTGGTTGAACTTTTACATTGTTTTTTTTTTTTTTGATGTATGCGTATAAAATAGTGTATCAACAACAACAGAAATATGCGGATGTCACTATAGTGACTATAGTGAAACAATAATGCGTTTTTAATGTCTATAGTGAAAACTTTTACAACTATGCAGAATAGTAAGTAAGTTGTAAGTTAGCAAACAATATACCCAAACAAACATTCAAACATATCTGCGGGCTCTATTCAAACGCGTTAGCGCAGAAAAAAATATAGGTCTGAACATTCACAACACCTATAAAGTATTAGTTTGTGACTCAATTCAATACGATTATGGATTTATGGCTCATCCCGGATGATCCCGTTATTAGACGACTTATTGGTACGCGGATGGTGGGTGATTTAAATTCTGAAAGCGAAGCGAGAAACGTTTTGTTTTTTACTATGACATGTGTTATTTTTTTTTTTTTTCTATCTAACGAATATTCTATCAGAATAATTGATCAATTAAATAAAATTACGATCATCTGGGAATGAACTATTCATAATAGTTGAGAAAACCAGGGGGGGGGGAGCAGACAAATATTTACGGAGTTAATGATTTCGTTATTTAAAATGTACTCGATTTTTGTTTTCTACCCGAAATCTTGCCGATATTAAAATTAAATATCTTTAACTTTTTTATTCGCGAGAAAATCGCTTATTGATTATAGGTACAGTTTGCTAAATTACGGGTTAAAACCGAAAAAAAAAAACGTAAAAAAACCGAGCATGTTTAGGTATTAACGGTTCCGTTATTTTCGATTTTTTTTTTTTTAATTTTTTTGTTGTTATTCGGTATACTTGTCGACACTTGCGATTTCTATAGAATACTTACATAAAAATTTTCCAGATGTGGTCAAATTTAGGTTATTGAACAATTTATAAGCATTTGACGTTTTTTAAAAGGTTTTCGGTTTCTTTTTTTTTTTGTTAAATGTGAAAGAAATTGTTAGGCCAAATATAAACGCTTATTTAAAAAAAAAATAAAAATAAAAAACTAAATAGATTTGTGTTCCTACCTTTTCAAATCCCCACCCATCCAAGAATGACACGACTATCGGCAATACAAGCCGCTTTGTTTTTTTTCATACATTTGCAAAAATGATATTTTTATTAACACGTCAAACGCGGTTACCGTACATCCAGACGTCGCGCTATTTGCGAAACATCAATTGTTTTGTTCGACATCATTTCGATTCTACTATTGTTTATAAGTCTATAATAACATGACGGTTAGAACGGTTAAGATCTAACCTTACAGAGCAATGATTTTTTTAACACCGTAGGTGCACAAATAAAATACCGAAAAGCTTTTATTCAACCAACTGGGTTAGTGTATTCACGGCGGTACACAGGGCCGGATCGAACCATCCTGCCATCCTGCCCTGTAGGTACTGACCGGAAAAATTCCTTTTCATAACATCACAGATACGTTTAAAAACAATTTTCACCGAGTTTACACGAACTGCGGTATCGTATTAATGTAATGTACCGCGCCTACCTTTACCAATTACGGTTTATTCGTAAACACTGATTGTAAGTGCGCAAATAAATTATTAATACATGCCCATTAACAACGAATAAGGAACAATTAGAAACGACTGAGATCACTCCCCGTGGATATTACACTAGGTATTATTGTTCTCGCGGTGAGAATTCAAATTCGATCGGTTTTTATAAACGGTTTGCGTTTCGCGAAATTCGGACTTTGCTAAAAATCGATTTATATTATATCAATTTTCGTTCGGCGGTTAATTTCATGTCGGGTGTTTTCACTATCCGTCCATACGTCCGCCGCACAATTTGTCGCTTTAAATAATGATTATTAAAAATTTTCCCTCGTTTTGTTTCGGAAATACTGTTGCTTTCGTTTTTATTGTATTTTATTTCTCGTCGTGGACGGCTACTCGAATCACGGCCACGCAGGCTTTGACTTGTACGCGGCGCGTGTACTCGTTTGTGTCGCGGCGGTGAAAATTCGGTTTCGTAACCCGAACGGCGCGTTTTCGCCCGCGTCGAACGGTTTTATTCGCACACAGTTCGGTTCGTTTCGCGGTCGCACGTTCGACACGCGCGTCAACGGCACGGGACCAACGTGAACGTTTCCGAGTTGATGAAATTGCGTTCATCTTAAATATTTCGAGAAAATTGCCCGTGCGCGACCCCGTAAACGCGGCGCGACGCACATCCGCCCAAAGTAACGCTAATCAATTTCGTGTCCCTCGTCGTTTCGGGGACCCTCGGAGTAATTATTCCGCTTAAAAACCGTAAAGGGACGTTCGTCTTCCGGACGGCGCCGCTTTGCCGTTTCGCGTAGCGGTACGCACTCACTCACCTGCCGCGATTTGTTCACGACGACAACGGGGTTCTGTAGCAATTAAAATCGCTGCCTCCGGCGAACCTCCGCCGACCGGACGTTCTCGCGGTTTCCGGCGACGAGGGTTTTAGGAAAGAGAACGCGAAATATTAATAATAATAATGCAAGGGTCGTCTAAGCCGCGACGGGCGAAATAAATTCTCGTGTAAAACGAGGTCTATAATCTCGCGTCTATAAGTAACGGTTTTTTAAAAAAAAAAATGCTTTCGTTTACAGGACCCGCGTTCTGGGGCTTGATAAATCCCGAATGGAGCCTTTGCAACAAGGGCCGCCGACAGTCGCCCGTCAATCTGGATCCGGAAAAATTGCTCTACGACCCGAACCTCACCGAACTTCAAGTGGACAGTCACCGGGTGAGTACTACGCGGCGACCGCTTACGGTTATATTATTTATTCGAAAATCGAAAACGAGTGGTGTCCACCTAATCTTTTTCTCCGATATTATTGTTCGCGCGAACCTCTAGACATAAATCTATAACCAGTAGTGGAAATTTATCTAGACAAATATAAAAGACAGTTCAAATCTAAATTATCTAGATAAAGATAAAACACTATTTATCTGGATAAAGAAAAGATAAAATTGTTTTAATTTTATTAATTAGTCTAACATTTTTTTGATCAATTTATATTAGATTCAACAATTTACAATTTCTATTAGAATTTATAAACAACATAAATAAGCATCCGGGATAATACTATTACCTATTACTTAATGTTTTTAATTTTGTTCTCTATTTGTACAAGGTTGGTTTACTAATGAGACATGGGTTTTAACTTTCAAGTACAATTTTTCGAATTTCTCGGATAGGTATACATAATTATCTGTTTGGATGAATTACGTTAGATAACTCATTTATTCATATAAGATAATTCGGCAGCTGACTAATTTTGTTTTTTATCCAGAGTAAGATAATAGATAATTATCATTTATCTAGACAATGCTCAACACTGTCTATAACCTGTGGCATCGGCGAATGTGATTTCGTGATTTAAGGTATTAAGAGTACACGCAATCGTAGTTATCTTTGCGGGATACTGAATAAAAGACTCGTAAGTACATAAAACACACACGAAAAAAAAAAATCTGTTTCTATGAATTAGTTTTTTGCAAATATGCTAAAATTATTCTAAATAATTTTTAAAAGTACATTGATTTGCAAATGTGATTTATTATTCAATTTGATAAATTCGAAGAGTAATGATAGCTCTTCGCCATTCGAGATCCATCTACCGTTGTCTTCGACGGTTGAGCGGTCTTTTTCTCTTCAACTTCCAGCTGGTGATTCCACTGATTGTCTGTTCTTGACCTCACCATAAATATTATTAAACGTGTTCTTTGTACAAATCCCCCGTACCGCGATGTTCCACGATAATTATTTGAAAGAATTATCACAAAAATATAGTTTTTAAATTTGTTCACTTAACTTTTTAATAACATTCACTTCCAGGTTAATGTTCTTATGTTAATCGGGAACAAATTCGTATTTTTTTTTGTTTACTCTGAACTAATTCCGTAGATCTTAAATCGATTCCAATGACAGTTAAAATAAATGTTGAAGTGATTAGACAAACGAGTATTTTATTTGATTAGGACAATATACAGTTCGGAAAACATATATTTAGCTCATCGCGATAACGCGTCTTACCGGACGTCCGTTTAAGACTCTAAATGAATGTAAACTATTTTTTTACTAGAAATCTTACTCCAATCATAAAATTAATAGACTTTTTCTTTTGGTTTTTTGTTCTCAAAACGCCGTTTACTCGAAGTTAACTACCGAATATAACCGATTATAATGTATAAACAGTAAAACCACCTTTCCTGACGGAATCGCTCGGCACCAACTGATCTTTCCGTTGTAAAGGAGTTTTCGTGATAGCAGAACTGTAGTTGTTTTCCGGTTTAATGAGGTTTCCGCATTACGGGGGTTTAACCGTGCATTTTTTTAACGTTATGTTTGACGTACATTTTCGGGTTAGGCTGATTTTCTCGGCTACTGTAGCTTAACGTTATACCGATTCATTAATTTTTGTTCGTAATCCGAACACATACACGGAACCGGACGGGTTGAATAATGATCCGTAGTTTTTTTTTTTTCATTTACAAATAATAGTATTGCACAACGATTGATGTTCGAACAACGTGGTTTCTATTTCGAACTATTTTTTATGTAACATCTTTCATTGTGTAACGCACGCAACACCGGTAGAAATCGGCTAAAAGGTTATATAATTTTTACGGGGTTTAAAATAGAAGACAATTTTACCTGTACACCTACCTTTACGCCGAAAACACTCGATTATCGTGTATGCGTCATCATTCGGACCCACGTAAGTTCGACGCGTATCAACAAAAATAATAATTCTCCGACCGTCGGTGTTATAAACCCGTGATTCCGGCGTGCGTGCACTTTTAAAAGGCTCAGTTTACAATTGAAAAAAAAAAAAAAAAAAAAAAGTACAAAAACCAACTTCTACTTCCCTCCACCCGAGAGAAATTAATTTCACCGCCACCGTATTATACCTATATATATATATATATTGTATAATTGCAGTGGCTCTGTGCATAATATGTTTCAATCGGTAATATTAGTTTTTCCGTATCGTTCATTTTCCACGAAGGGTTTAGCGACTGGACCATTTAGAACGCGCGGTTTTCGTCAGTGTTTACGTTGATATAATTTTGTGAATTTTCTGTTTCGCATGGCAGGTGAACGGTATGGTTTGCAACACCGGTCACAGCGTCATGTTTCATCTGGAGAACGGCACCAAAAATCACATAAACATCACCGGTGGACCGCTGTCGTACAAATATCAGGTGTACGAGATTCACATGCATTACGGTCAGCAGGACGAAATGGGCTCCGAACACTCGATCAACGGCTATTCGTTCCCGGCCGAAGTATGAACAATTATTTATCTCGATAAAAAAAATAAAAACAAAACTGACGATTTCACGTTAAACATCGCGCGATTCAGCCGGTTTGTACTATATAATGGGCGAGAAAAAAAAAACCAAATATGGCAATCACGGTGACAGGGGCGGGTCGGATATTTCAAAATGAGTATATTTTAAACAATAAAGATTCGGTGTATTCAAATGTATATAGATACTGCAGGATACATTGAAATTAAAATCGTGACTAAATTGTTCACGCGTGTCATAACTTAAGAATTGCTGTGGTTGTTTATTTGAAAAATTTATCGAAATTTTCAAAAAAATCCATCCTTTCCAGTTTTCGTAAAATCACTTTCAATTTTTGATGTATTTTCGTAAAACCAGGGTAAGCCAAGACCCCCCTTTCCTTTTGAGCGTCTATGCGCAATGTTTTCCAGAACGTAATAGCGATACGAGATATCATAAGATACGTTTATTGTATTGATAAGATATGTATTTAAGAACATTTGTATCGGAGGTACTGACCGAACCTGGATGATAGATATATGATATTTTTTTAATAGATCACACTCTTGGTACTCAAAAAGAGGTCAGGTATAGCCGTTTTTAATAAAATTGATGAAGAAAATAAAATTGTGCCACTGTTTTAGAAAATAGTTTGAAAATAGGATATATTTAATTCATATCTATAGGTAATGATAATTCATTGCTAACAAAAAACGATTCTGAGTTAGAATTTCATAGTATTTTTAATCGAATCTTGCCAAGGTAACCTCCGAAAATAAGCAAAAGTTATACAAAATTGAATAGCCAGCCTGTCACATTCAGTAAGAAAATTTAAAGGAAAATCTTAATATGGCCACAATACACGGCTGAGCAAGTCAGTGGTATTCTTTAACTCAGCTTAGTTAAGTTAATTTTTTTCTTATAAGGTTAAAATATACCATTAACTTAACTTTAATTAGTAAGATCATTAAAAAAAAATTCATTGATTGATTCATTATAAGAATTAAAATACCTGATAAATGTGAATTCCTATATGAAATATAATCATTCTATGTATTTAGACCTAAGAATCACTGAATTTTAAATTCTAATGTAAAAGTGGTTACTTATATATTTAACTTATTACTTTAACGAAAGGGTTCAAAAATTTACCTATTAGTTATACATTTTTGTTCGAAAATATCTAATACATTTTAATAAAAGATAAGTAGCACTCAAGTTGTTCCCAAATAGATGTTTTGGATATAATTCGTGGGTCGTAGCTATTTATATTTTTATTATTATCGCCATAAATTTATTTTATATGTAAATATAAAAACGAAACTCTTCGTAAATATATTCTATTGCTAATATTATTTTTAGATTCTAAATGAAGAGAGGAATGTATTGGTTTGACAATAACGTTTATTTTTTTTTCTACCAGAAAGCAGCACACACCGATAATCAAGTAATAGCACATTTTCTGAAAGGAAATTTTCTCTGGGTGGTACTGTAAATAGGTCGTTTTTTGAAATTCTTATTAATATTCGAGATAATGAGAAAAACCTGGTTCTTTAGGTTAAAAAAGATTAAAAATAAAGTCATTGGCAACCGTTTTTATTAATTTTTTGTCATTATTTTTAATCTTTTTTAAACAATCATTGTTGTCACGAAAACGCTAATTGTTGTTATAGTTTAACCATAACATGACATATGCATATATTGTCAACAAAGCAACACTATCAACTGAACTCCGCTCATAATCATTTTTTAGTTAGCAATAGTTTATCGTTGCTTACAGATATACATTAAATTCTCGTCTGTGTACTAGCTTCCTAACTTCTTAAAAGAATCTGCACCCACGTACGAAGTGTGTCAGTCCTTTTTTTCATCTAACATTATATGATTTTCCACATTCTATAGTTATTTTTAAACCTACGGACTTCTAATATTTTTAACGAACAACGGTAATTAATAAAATATGTTTCTGGGTAATATGCAAGTTCGAAATTAGAGACAAATGAGTCAAGTTAGAGTTAAAATATCTAACTAGTACGTTGAGTTAATTAGTTAACTTAACTTTTAACTCATTCACTAGTTTATACCCAATTTTGCTTCAATGTACTGACTTATCACTAATGATTAGAGACCGGATTTATGTTCTCTTATAATCCACAAAAATCTCTGAATCTCTGAAAAAAAGCACTTGCAAACATTTAAAAAAGCAAAAACGATACAGGAATTTAAAAGTCCTTCCCTCCACTAAGAGCCCTATAGAGCCCTATCTTATCAAATTTCTCAAAACTACAAAATTAATTCATATAAAATAATTTCTCTTAAATAAATTCGAACTTGTTATAAAAAAAAAAAAAAACTTTATATTAATCATTTTTGTGATGTTAGAAAATTGTGTTATAAACTAAATCCGTTTGAGGAGAGACTATTAAACTCCTCTCTTATTTTTGAATTTTTATAAATTTTTATGTGATATTTTTCAAGGCTTTTTGATGTTTTCGAGTTTTTTTTTTTTGTGGATTTGAAGAACATATAAATCCGGTCTCTAAATATGATGCAAATGAAAAAATAGTAAAAGTAAAAAAATTTATATTTTTATAATAGGATTGGCATTCGCTTTTAATACCCTCTTTTGGACCCAACCCGCCGATTCTGGTCGTTTTTTAGCATTTAATATCGTACGAAAGTTTTCCACACTTGACATATACTGTAAAACTATACCTATGTATTATACGTAGGTATCATTGACGTTTGGTTTGGAGCCGTGGCAAAGATAAAAAATTTCTTAAACGTTTTACTTAGAAAAAACAAACCTATCGAAAGCAATATAATTAAAATTATTAAAGTTTCGAGATATTTTATTAAAAACGACGATCGTACATAGAAAAACGAAATTGCACTCTGAATAAATATTGTATACTCGACGAGAAACCGATTACGAGACAGCTTGTAGTAAACCTCCTCGCTCGGGTTATTGGTTACTTTTATTGTACCGTACAATGTACACTACAAATGGCTAACAAAGTCTAATATTTACCTCGACAATAATAAAATTCATTTTTTCCGCTATTCTGCGAGGGTTAGGCATTGGCATTTTATTACGGGTTTAAATGATATTATAACAATATGCATTATGGTTGTGTGGCAGCTATTACGACACGTTATGTCACGTTTACGGGGGACAAAGAACACCTCGATATCTCATAGGCGGACCGGTCAATGAGTAATATTAGCTGAATTAATTTTAGTTCTTCGGAAAACAGTTTACGAGTTGTCAGGTTAAACGTTGATAATTATTATATTAACACTAACCCGAGTCAAGTAAAAACTTAATACATTTGAAATTATAATTCATGATACATCCATTTCAACCAGTGGTACGTGTTTACGGTGGGCAGGAGGATTTACGAGAGGGGTACGAGAGACGTCAAGGGGTACCAGATAGAACCCCGGAGTATAGAAAATCGGATACGGGTTCCCGCGATATATTTAAGTAGATAACAAATATAGAAATTATGCACATTATAGTCGTGACGTTTGGCTATTGGTCTTCCAAGCTGTACCTGAACATTGAGTGTGACTTTTGCCCAGCTACGTAACTGATATAATCTAGCTAAGGGCCACGTCTAGAAAAAGTTGAAAATACGGCACTCATTCAAACGGTGTGTGCATGTTGTAACGACAGAATCAAAAAAATTGAAATTAATTTAAATTTAACGTGATGTTATTCGACTCGTCATTTATTAACGAGAAATGCAAAAAAAAAAAAAAAAAAAAGTCAAATGCCAAAAGCTACGCAGGTAAATTAAAATTCAAAACTAACTGTTGACTATTAACTTTTTAACTCGTCAGCGTTCGCCGTATAGTATTAATCACTTTAAATAAAACATAACAGTATATAGCCAAATCGGTTTTTTTCCTTTATTTTTTTTTTTTTTCGAAGGTAATGGGAGAGACAAGCAAATAGCCAACGTATATAATGCGTTTTTTTTTTTTTAAATAAAACAATTTTAAAAGTTCCTCGTTGCATGTTTATACTGGCAATAAAAATGCGATTGTTTTACCGGATGTCAGCGCGTCCGTTCGGCGAACATAACGCGTGATAACAGACAATCTGTCACCTTATTTTTTTCCAGTCAGACTTTTCCATATCTCTCCGTCATGTTAAACGTCGTCGGATAAATAGCTGCACGACGATTTATTATTCATCGCGGAATAATTATAATGCACAATAATATTTTATTATTATTCTAAAATTAAAAAAAAGAAATTAATACCGTTCCCGTTCCGGAAAATCTATTTGCCGAAATTACACGTGGAAATCGGAATAAAATTTAACGTGTTACGAAATTAGCCATGTTGAGGCAGAAAGGAAAAAACGTCTTTACACAACGATAAGCTATGAATAATTGTAATAAAATTATCTAAATAAAAAAATGGCTACATTTTCCGAAAATAACGATCGCCAAAAATTTACCATTTAATTAGATAGAAAAGGTTTTTTTTAGATTCTGGGTGAAGCTAATGATTTTAAGGGACGTTTTATGAAAATCATACACATCCCCATATACTGGAAAAAGTCCCCTAAATTTAACCCTGGAATCGGTGTATAGTTTAGTTCTGAGCAAGGCTCGGGTTTTATAGTATTTGTTGAGTATTGTAAGACACAGATAAAAAAAAAAAGCAGAGTAAACATTACATTTGTTTTATGTACCAGAGACTCTAAATATTAAATTTCATGTTGTTTTTTCTTTACATATTTCAAGTGTTTTTGATTTCTAATGCTATTTTTCAATTTTTGGTGCTATATTTTTGCTAATATGAATAATATAATGATTTTTTTTTTATATTCTTTAAAATAGTAGACAAAATCTGCCATTTATAAGGAAAATACTCACATTTTCATTTAATATTATAATATATTTACTTTTAAGTAGCCTGGCGTATTGACCGATCAAACATTCTATATTTACGACTCCTTATAGCTTGTATTTATGTATTTAAAAAACTTTAAAAAAATAAATACATTTTCTTTTTTGCCATTTTTCATGTATTTATCGCAAATCATAACTTATTTTAAGATTTTTTAGCACTTATTTCAGTTATTTTCAATGCTGTGAAATCCAAACATTGGTAACATAATTGTTTGACTTTTAGTTTTCCCACTCGTCAACGCCAACCTTTAAAAAAATTATACACCTGTACGGAACAATGTAACTGCAGGATGAATTCATCTAGATTAGCGAAATTTGTATCTAGAATAAATATTTAGATAAATTATAATATTTGTCTAAACAAGATAAAAGACGATTGAAAATGTATCGATATTACGTAATAAAGTACTATACGATATTATTTTTAGTGGAATAAACCACAAGTTCTGGGGTCGATTCTCCCGAATGAATTACAATTCGATCGCGATATCGACTCGGTTCAATCTATTACAACGCAGCTGTATTGAGTATTTTTATATTTTTACCTTTGGTTTTATTTTTATTATTATTATTATTATTATTATTTTTTTTTTTTTATTACAGCTACAGATATTCTGTTTCAATTCGCAACTGTTCACCAACTATTCGGAAGCGATGCAAAGGTCGCACGGCATTGTCGTGATTTCGTTACTGGTGCAGGTAAGAAATTCCGCATTACAACAATCATAATAATTTAATATTAACAGTAGCCATCGGATATTCTATGAATTGAACGACAAAACGCCCGAGCGGATCGTTCACAATAGGAGGTGAAAACAAATTAAATACAAACCCGAGTAGCAGTATATATTAAACAAATTGCCGCCACAACGTCGCCGGGATAAATGTCTCGGCATTTCGCCGGACGTGTCAAAAAACCACCGACAAAAATAATCGCCCGGCCGCGCGTTTTAAACCGCATAAATTACTGTCGGATTTTCCGTATTATAATAGATCATTTTATTTTTCGGTTCTCAATTCTCAGATTGGTCCGTAGCTATTCTCCGTTTGTTTCTACCGTGAGCTTTTCTCTTCACTAGTATAAATACGAATCGCACTCTCGATGCATAAATATTTGCTTTAAGCGTGCGTTCCGTCCCGGCTACGGTAGATGTGTAGCTCACGTTAAATTAGTGAAAGTCTGTGTATACTTTCCGTGTGTGAATAATGCAGAATTCTACCGTCACACAAAGTACCAATAACTCCTTCAAACTTAAACCGTCGTTAGGCAGCATGACGATTTATCATAAATCGTGTTAGGCGAAGAACGAGCATCGTTGCAGATATCCTAATTTCAATTTTCGAACGTGTTCATTACACTCTAACGGGTGTATGGGATTTAATACAGGTGAGTAGACAATGTGTATGCGAGCGAGGGAGAGAGAAAAATATACAAAGTATATAATTTTCAAATCGTGAATATTACGGCCTATCAAAACACGTAAAACCGAATTCCGCTCAGAATCGTTTTTCGTCAGCAAAGATTAATCGTCGATATACGTTTAATTCCCCTCTTTGTCCTACTTTATAAAGCCTATTTAATTATTTTACTATAAAATGAAATTCGTTGCTTACAGGTATACATTAAATTACCCGTCTATAACAGTGGCTGCACCCGTCCCCATTATCCTAGGACGTTTTTTTTTTTTTTTTTATTTAGATATATTAAGCATTGTTGTACATTATTGCTCCTATAACGTTCTCGCGGCGCATATTACGGACCGAGATTTTTGAAATAGCTTTACAGGAGCGACTTTGTATGGGACGAGGCGTCAAAATCGCGATGTCGTCGGAATGATTGCTATTTTTCAGTCCGTAGGTCGACTTTTTTCGCCTCCGGATCGTACCTACGATCCGAACATTTCCGAAATTCACAGCCGAGTCGGCCTAAAATACCGGGCAAATAAATACATATACATGCTCGTTGTCGTCGTCGTTGTGATTTTTAAACCGTGGTTACCGCGGCAAAGGTGTAAATTAACCGGTGTATCGACCGCGATTACAATGTTCTCGACATTACGATATTATCTCGATACGCCCCGCCCTGGATTATTTTGTTTTTTCCATCCGAAATGTTGGTATGTTTTTTTTTTTTTTTTTATACGGCTGTATCAATTGCCGAAAACTAATTAAGGTATCGGAATCCAAACGAATTTACGAGTGTCGTGTGACGAAATTTGTTTATAAAACACTTGCGAGGTTTTTTTGTAGGGCTCACTGTTTTACGCGTCCGCGTGAGAATAACATCCGAATCTATAAAACCGTGTCCTTTAAAAAACCCGTGTACACGCTTAATAATAATTATAATCTCGTTCGTACGTAATACGTATATTCACGTATTTCACGTTATTTTTCACGCATTTTCACGCATTTGCCCGAATACTTGAATGACACTAAAACAAGCACTAACGGATAGTAAATTCAACTATATTAAGTATACGAGCTGTAATGAGTACCATTCACACGTCATGTTTCATTCACGGATTATGTGTTTGCGTACGTACTAAAATACGTTCTCAATCTAGACCTCTACTGTATGGTGATCGCACACAGTAGACCGACTGAGGCGGTCGGAGCGGTTCTTCAAAATTTTCTCCGATTTCGTAAAATTTTAAAATGACCACTTATGAAAATTATATTAATTACGAAAATCACATTGCAGAAAACTCTATCGTGGTTCGTAAAAAGTACCGATTTCGACGCGATTATTCTTATTTATTATTTCAAACATTTTATACATCGTATTGAACTTCGATCAATAACAAATAACGAAAATTGGAATTTATCAGACGCATAATACAGAGTCTAGAAATTTGAATTCTTGAAAATTGAAGTTCAATGATACCTGCAAAAAGACTTCATGTGTATATAAAAACAAAAAAACCAAACCAAAATACAAATCTAACTAATTTACAACACGTAAGAGTTACCCCCCGCGATACGTGTTTTCGTACAAAATATAATACAAATTCGATAGCCGCGACTATTTTAATAGTTTACGTCTTGGGCGCATAATATAAACAATAACAATACTAGGTATTCTGATTATCAAAAGTGAAACGACAATGGCTAAATAACATAAAGTATTAAAAATTAAAAATATGTGTGTATAACTTTACGCCTAAAATACATTTTTAAACACGCCCAGTTAATGAATTTCGAACTTTGAAATTTATCATCGGCAAGATTTGGTCGGGTACGAGAGATAAGTTCTCATGAAAAATACGTTTACTTTATTGCTTGTTTCGTACTCTTTTATTTTTTTTTATTTTTGTCTGGACGAGATTTCGTCGGCGTGATTTCGTTCTAGATAAAAACATTTTGATTGTATATCCACATGGACGTTAACGGAAGGCGTGTTTCGCATATTACATACATACATTTAGAATCATTACCTACAATTTAAATGGCTAGAACACCTGTTTCCGCAACTCTACATTCGATGAAAAACATTATTTTTGGCAGACATGGATAGTATTCCGAACAAAATATTCTAAACACTGTATTCAGAATGCTCTGTAAGTATTCTGACAATTTTTAAAATACTCTATTTAAGAACTCGTATGCGATTTTTTAATTTCGAATAGTTTTAAAATATATTTTAATCCTTAAAAAAAAAAAAAAAAAAAAAAAAAACAAAATAAAATTAATCTAAGGCTCGTTTAAGAGTATTAGTGTTGGACGTGTACATTATTTTTGCAAAAATACTTGTTTGGTTTGTGGTGATAGTGTTCCGGTTCGTTCACAAATTTCTTGAAAAAACGCATAATTACCATCCGTTTGTACTTTATTTAAAACGTAGGTATTTTGAAATTTTCAACAGTTAATATATAATGCGTAATATTATACATGTAATCATAAAATATTATATTATAGTATTCGAATACATATTATTAATACTATTTGTTGTGTGCATTCGAATATATTTTATTTTGAAAGGATTAGAAAAGGCTCAAACCTGAAAATTAGTAATACTGAAATCTGTGTAAAGGTCGGTAGGGCAAATTTTTAAAAAATTAAACATTGGAACGTTTCATTTCGGGGCAAAGTTTAGTTGCCAAACAGAATGAATGCTTCACTACAAAAATAAAAACATACGCTAAATCATAATTTCGGACAAAAAATGGGCTGTATTTAGTTACTGTGGTCTCTTGAAATGTGTCTCTTGACTAAATTTTCGAGAATTCAGTGTCACTGTTGATGATCCAAAATAGTTCACAGTTACACGAATGCACGTGCGTTTATTAAATATTATGCAAAACACGCTTCCGGGAGTAGAATAAGTTCAACTCGTGGCCTTGCTACGCATCGTTAACAATTTTAGTTGGACTTCAGTATGAATTTCACCGCGTTATTGCAAGAAGGGAAGTTGTTTTATTAGTTCTTTACAAGCCCCCCCCCCAAAGATCCTCCAAACGAAGCAGGGCAGACGAAATTTTGTATATGCGCGGTGTAAGTATCAATAAGTGACTTTTGGTAGTTTGGATTTTCGCCACTATCCGAGATTATTTTTCACTCTCGGATTTCGTGATTTCACGGGAAATACTGGACTTTACATACCTTTAGAGACTCGTTTTTGTTTTCTACTTACTTTTGTATGTAACGCGATTAAAACGTGTGCGTGTATAAAAATGGAGTTGGGGTCGAGGATACTGTAACTGTAAAAATACTGTAACGGCAACACGTTAGCCGGGGAATACTTCGACTCTAGCTACGAAGTTACGATTCATTTTCGTTTATATTTATGTACGCAATGTTCGACTGCAGTTTTCGACGATATAATATAAGAATGACTACGGTGTAGTTCGGTAGGCAGGTAGAGGTGCGTGTATTGGTATCGCGGTCGCGGAGTGCTCGGTGGAAATGACAATTGGTATGGCCCATTAAGCACGTTAATTATTTAATTTACGACTTTAAGTTCCCGAACGGCGCCGCACTCGCCTACCCCCACCCCATCCGCTCGAACCGCGAATTATACCCGCGTATTTCCCCGGGATCCATTCGGAACAGCCACTCGAACACTCGAATAATATTTAACATCAAAACCACTGGGGCGAGTTTAACAATACTACGCATAAATACGATTCGAATCGCACGCGAGTTTACGCGTTGCCACGGCGATATGAAAATGCGTATGATACGCGTAATGTGTTCGATAATTTCAAAAAGCCACACGCTAGTATGATATGACTACAGTCGTGTAAGTAAGAAATCCTTTAGAAAAAAATAAAAACAAATTTTTATATTTGTTTTTGTTTGCATTACCTAATTTTGTATTCGTCAAATTAGCAACACTGTGAACAACCGCATCTCTAACGACCGATCATTAAACAAATGATAATACGTTTGACCCATAATATTGTTTTTATCTGTTTTTCGAAAACCCTTTGGAAAATCAAAAAAAATTACCAGTTGCCCACAGTGACTATTTTTTTCGGCGTTTAACAAATATACCAGTTTATTGCCCTTTTTCAAATATACCAGTTGTACTTGATATATAGAAAATACAGTAACGCATAATACAAAGAGGGAACAAATTAACCTGTGCGTTATTTAAAAGGCGGTTAACTTCACTCACCGACTAGAGTAAGAACCGATTATTTACCAAAACCACATCGAGTAGACAACGGAGGAAAAACGAAATTTCTATTATCCGAAAACTTTGTTACGTAGAAAGACCTATAATTTTAGATAGTCGACAGGTGTAAGTCGAACTTTCCCTCTAGCTTTATGGAAACGGAACCACTCCGTAACACAGTCGTAAACGTAAACAGTGCAAATACATTTCCGATTGTGACATTTTCAATATATTTCTTTTGACAGGGTTTCGTTTTTTTTAAATTTGGTTTAGAGGAGTGCAGTGGAGCAAGATGTTTGAATGGTGATCCAATACTTGCTCGCGTTTAAATGTGAATTACATCGTCGACGGTTTGACGGATATTGAGAATTCCAACACAGTTCGAAACTTCGCGCATTCGTGTAATGCTATGGGTCGCTATTTAAAAACCGACAACGGTTTTCAACGCACCCCCGCCCCCCTCCATCCGTAATAAAAAGGCGACGACTAAAACATCGGCCACGCGACGACACACGCATAGCTGTTCGTCTCGTGAACCGTCGAAAATTTGAAAAAGTTCGTAAAAAAAAAAAATAACGCGACGCTTTCAGAGATAACGACGGGAATACTATTGCACGGCGTCTGATCGAGGACCGAACGCTCTCCGTACACGTGTACCTTGGCGTATACAAAAAAAAAAAAAAAAAAAACTTATTAATTTCAGCGCGGAGAAACAACGATACGCACGGACGCAGATGCCCGCCGTCGCCGTTTACATTTAAAAGCAAATAAATAAATAAACGAAACTTTTCAAAAATAATCCGTAATAAGTTAAATATTTAAAACCGACGGGCGGGCGCTGCTTAATGCTCGCGCGCACTGTGTATTGTGCGCCGTTATATTGTGTGCAGTAAGGTATCCCGCCCGTGCCTAAGTGCTCGTCCGCATTCCGTATTATAATAAGAGAGTTTGTTAATTCAACAGATATTATTATTATTATTATTATACATCGCACTACCCATCGTTCGCTGCTATTGCGCTCCGCAGTCGTTCTATAATCGACGGCCGATGCGGCGGACGACGAGCGGTTGGACGGAGTGGACGGCCGAGCGGGGCAGGGGAAAGAAGGGGAAATACGCGTACACGCGCAATGATATTACGTATTTAATTAAATTCAAAACGGTATTTCGTCGGAACGCGTATACGTGAAAAAAAAAAGAAAAAAAAAAAATATTAAATAAAAACATTACAACTTTTCGTAAAAACAAATATCGTTCTATATAAGCGAGTGGGTGTGTGTGTGTGTGTGTTTTTTTTTCCGCGCGCGTTTTCATATAAATGTACGCCCCCACGCTCTCGCGCGGCGTTCATTCGGAATGATAACGACAAAATTTCGCGTACGCGCACTAGCAATAATCTATTGAACGGCTTACCGAGATTACCGACGACGTCTGTACGTTCATGATTATGACAATAATATTACGTTGATAAATTACCGCGGTAAACGATTCGGCGTCCGCCATTTACGAAAAAAAATAACGCCGTACTCGCATCGCGCCATAACACCGGTACTTCGTCAATTCGCGTTTTATTCGTCTATTATTTCAATATGAATCGCAATGACCGCCGTAATCGAGTTTTTCTAGCACACGAGTACCTATACATTGTGAACGGTTTTCGATTCTGAGCGAAGCGACGGACGTATTGGTTTTAATCCGCGGCAGCGCAGTGCTCAAGGCGGGGGGAGAGGCGAATGTTGTGGTATCCTCCACCCTTTGACCTTTTTTTTTATATATATATATATATATATGTTTTTTTTATTTTTTTTTTTTTCCAACCGATTTATGCATTCTATGCATTGTCGTGCCTATTGGGCGACAAATCGTTTCACGAACGCCAGTCGTTTTGTCGACTCGTTATATTATAGTTCACCATTAACTGTACGAATATTACTCAATATAGTGATTATATTACTAAAAAGCTGTCCTGGGATAGTGGGACAAAACGATTTTGAGCGGAGGTCTTGACAGTGTTGCTTTTATCAAAAATATATATATGTCATATAATGGTAAATAATTACATGTGCATTAAACATTTCCCTTAATAATATCTGTTTAATATTGTTTCACCGTTTTTTCCCAGTTTTCCCATATTCATTATCGGTTTTTTCCATTTGTCGAGAAAACATCTGGGAAAACCAAAAAAAATATCTTCTCGAAAAGTACCACTGCGGTCGGATTCCCTCTCATAAAAAATTGCTATCACTGTAAATCGGAGCAAAATTGCCGGTAGACAAGTTGTTCACAGATAAAATTTAAAAAAAAAAAATTTCTAGCTCTACTCAGCATCTAAAAAAATATTATTTTCTTTATTAATTTAAACAATTTTAAAAAAAAAAAAAAAAAATCATAATAATTGTTCAAAGCAACTATTGATATAAAAACTGTGTAATAATTAATCTCACTTGTTTCTGTTTTCGAGAGCGAATACGTTACGTCCAAGTGTTCCATTATACAAATCGTGCCAACCTAAAATTATAATTTGAAACTGTTCTTAGAAAAATATTATTCATGTCATTCAAATTAATATTGTAAAAGTTATACCTACCGTTCTTGTGGAAACGATAATCTTTCTTCTATAATTTTATATACCTGCACCGTCTCCCGCGTTTTCTATTTAATTTGTTTTTCGAACGGTATTGTTTTAGCTTTGAATTACTCAAGTATTTTGCTCTTTTCCGTTACTGCAAACAATTTAAAATTAAACAACTGTCACGAAGACGCAATATTACGGCGGAAAGATTTGGCCAATATAAATAATCGGTATAGTCTTAACGGAACGACTCTTCCGAATCCGAACAAATGCCATCCCGTCTATTTTTCCAAAAAACGTAACCGCCTAACCTTTCTAATCGTTTATTAAATCGGGCGTCTCAAATTAAATACCTTGGCGTAATCTTTAATCCAAAATTATTATTTAAACCACACGTGCTTGAAATTGAATGGAAATCATTATCAGTTTATAGTATAATGAATATAAACAGTCTTGATTTTAGTAACCCTCATACACTTAAAAGCATTTACTCTTCCTTTAATCGTCCTCGTATAGAGTATGCGTGCGTTGTATAGGAACATGCATACGAATCGCACGCAAATACAAAATAAAATTCTTCGGTTGATTTCATACGAATGTATTTTGGTTACCCTACTCCGGTTATGGTCATAATCTTCAAATGTTGAACTTGCACACATTGCATGCCAGGGGTAAACTTGTACGCGTGCGAAGTTCCTTAGTAAATGACAGCGTATAGACGGTTCTTGAATACAAAATCTCATATCCTTCAAAATAAACCGTCATTATACGCGATACAAAGATCTTGTTTACATTCCTTGTCGCTCTAAAACATTTGTATGGCTCGTTCGCCTATTAATATAAAATGATCAGTCGGTAACAACACGAGTAAGCTATTCATTTTTACAAATCGATTGTAATCAACATTTATTTATCATTTTAATATCTAACTATTCTATACAATTATTTTTCGAAATAAAAAGAAAAGTAATATATATATATATATTGAGTTGTTTTATTTTGTTCTCACAAAAAAATTCAAAATACCTACTCGTATATAATTATATAATTTATTGACAACGAAATTATTTTGTAAAAGATGAAACAAAAATTTACGTTATGAACTGATTCTTATTTGATAGAGGGATATTGTGTACCTAACAATGCCGATTATATCAGTACTATTTTAGATCATGAAACCATCACACATCGTGCTCCAGGGACAATAATGTCCCACTTACACTGAGGCCAAACAATATTTTTAAGTATTTTCAAAAATGCATTTTTTTTTTTTCTTTTAAAGTTAATGTTATGATTAATAAATGTGAATAAACAGTATTTAAGCTAACAATAGTCGTAAAATAATTACGCAACGTAGTTTCAATTTATTAAAATATTTTGAGTTATTTTTATTTTATTTTTTATCATTTTCTAAACATTGTTTTTGCCTTTCTCCTGTATCCAAGAGTGGGAGATCCATTCAGAAATACTTTACGGCATGGCCTGTTGTCGTGAAAGTGACGCGTATTTTAAATGCGTAGTGTTTTTTTCAGGCAACAATCTTCTTGAAACCCCTCGAATCTTCAGGAGCCTGAGTACATTTTTACCCCGGGTCTTTCTCTGAACGGGTCTGGGGGAGGGGGGCCGCTTTAGAATAACGCTGCAGTACTAGTGACTATCTTACCTAGATGATAGGCCGATTAAGAAAACGACACGTTAATGAACCGTATGCGTTCATATAGTTAATAAGCTCAATCACACGGATTTAAGATGGACACGGACAGTTAGGTAATTATAAGTGTTAATTACTTTTAATTCATAAAAAATATTGACGATTTCAAGGGTCTTACTGTGGTGACCGGGGGGCCAGCAATCGCCGTTCGTCCACCACTCTTCCTAGACCCGGCACATATATATTCACATAACGATTGTTTTGACGGCGGCGGTGGTGAAATTTCGAACAGTTCTGTACGCGGTGTTATTACGGCGGTTGGAAAAACTGTTTACTAGAGACTGTCGTTTTCGTCTCGACGGTGTTCGCGGTTAAAATGAAAACGAATCGCTGTTTTTGATTGTGTACACCACCGGTGGTTCGGAAACCGGCCGGATGTACCGCATATTTTATGTATTGCGGCGGCCGGACACGTTTCTCGCGCGGTTTAACATAAACAAATATTGTATGTTTATACTGTCGACGTGCTGGCCTTTGACCTGTCGGCGAAAATAAAAAAACGCCGAAAACGCGTATAAGGGAAAACGATTCCAATATAAAAGCTCACGTTGTAAGGGAAATATAAAATGTAACGAAACGGCCGGATCCGTCCGATTTAACGGACTGAAATTTCGCTTTCTCGCGATGCAGGAGCGTTTTAAGTATTCATTGTGTCGTGCACCTCGTACGCGCGCGAGTTTAGCGTGTATAGGTTTGTGACGACCGACGACCAAACCCAACGTGTATTCCGGAATATCCGAACCTCTACACGAAATCCGCGTCTCGGAATCCGGATAACGCCACCGGTCGGTACTCGGGTCTCAAACGACGCTTTCCTAGTGTTAAATGTCGAAAAAAAAAACAAAAATAATAATTTTGAATTCTCTTTGATTCGCTAGTCGAAATCGGTATTTTAAATTTTTTTTGATTTTTTAACTTTCGAAAATTACCGCCGTCTTGAGGAAACTAATTTTTCACCAATCCAGCGCCCGACCAACATACGCATGTGTTATAAAACGTATTACACACTGTGCATTTTTTTTTTTCTTTCGGTTAAGAGCTTCAGATCAGACTACCTGAAATATTTTCCATTTTACCGCGTAAATCACGCAGACGCACTCGTTGACAATATTTGCATATTTAAATAACGATCTACGACGATAATTATTTCTCAAAACAAATTGTCAAAAAAAAAAAATTTTACCTTTTATTTGAAATAAAATTTGAATTTAAGTTAAAATTTGGTTAAAATGTGAAAGTTGACGATTTTTTGGTAAATCTGCACTGTATGTTAACCAATTTCTCAAAAATTATTTTATTAAATCAAAGTTACATTTTCAGGTATATAATAACATAAGTCAAAAAGATATTTTTAAAAAAAGTTGCCCTTGCTTTCTTATTTATCATACTCTTAAACATGTTTGTATTTTAATTTATTTGTAGTTTTATAGACATTCCGTACAAAACTCTTAGAAATACGTAATTTAGGTTGAAAAATAAATACAAAAACATAGGTAGGTACGTAGTGTTTTTTCAACAAAACATTCGTAAGTAACTAATAAACATCAACAAAATACTTAAGAATAAAATTAAAATTATTTATTTAAATAAATAACCGATTTATATTCTAATATTCTGTTTTCTTTTTCTTTTTAACTTAATCAAGAGTAAAGTATAACTTTTATAACTTTTTAACAATTTTATGCATGTAGGACTTGATCCTACTTATAACGACAGTATAGCTTTGGACATTTTTAGTAACAACTTCGCTATGACCCTCAACGTTTAACCATTATTTTTTTTTGGACTTTGCAACCATGTAGAACGTGTATTTCAAATGAAATTTAGAGAATTTTCGCAACCGTCCATTACGTATAATTACACAATTTGCGACTAGCCAATGACATCGTATAAACCACAGATAAAAAATTTACTTAGCGTTATTACTTATCCACACTTGGCGTTACGTTTCTATTTTAAAACCGTTAAAAAAATCTTCCAACAATAACCAAACACACTTTCTGGTAGAAAACTTGTTTACAGGCTAAAAATAAAAAGCAAACTTCATAGTTAAACCAACCTCTAGGCCCCCGGGTATACCTCCAGAACCTAAAAGGTAAACGTAGATTAAATAAAAAGGGGACTCGAAAATTCCAACAAGTTTCTAACAATGTCTAATAAGTCTATTTGAACATTGTTGGATATTCATTGAAAAATTCTGCTAACAATATAATGCCAAATTCACGTAAGTATTTTTTAGTAAGTAAACAATAAAAAACCATGATTGTTTTTATTGTTTACGGACAAACAAATAACGATAATGTGTATTGATCACAATGTTGTCGGTATAAAGATAATATTTGAAATATCAAGATAAAAATAAGTAACATACAGGAACTTTTTATCTTGTATAAAAATACAATTGTATTTATTACTTGCTATAACAAAATTAATTTTTTCATAAATATGTTAATTACAGTTTAAAACGATTTGTCTAGAAAAATATTCATGTAGACGATTCAATTATTTATCTTAGATAATGTCCCGGATAACTTATTTTTCACTTATCTTGATAAGATAAATATACAAATAAAACTATCTAGATCCACAATATTTGCCTTACCTACAAAATAGTTTTGTTAATGATTTTTGTAAACTTCGAAAAATTATAGAATCACCATTAGTAAATATTTGTAAAACTAAAATTTTGTTTGGGAAATATATTTAAAAAATTACCATCCTTGTTTTTACTAAACGATTTCATTAAAAATTTAAATGTTTTACCAAAACTTCGATTCGAAGCGAATAGCGTCATTTATAAATAAATACGTAAATGTTCCCGTTTTCCTACGTTTTTTCTTGGTTATTCCCAATTATCAAGAAAACCGTTTGGAAAATCAAAAAAACGACCTCCTTAATTCATCAACTAGATGAAATTTTCTTTCGGAAAAAATGCTACACTTTAATATCGGAGCAGAATTTCTGATTGATAAATAGTTCGCAGATAAAAAAAAAATTATATTCCCTGCTACGCTCCGAATTTAAAAATAGTTATTCCTACATAGTATTGAAATTAATACACTGTCCGACGTCACTTGGAAATAATACTGTATTTTAAATAAACTCAATGTACGTACGCGGCGCGTTTACACAATTTGTGGTGTTTTCGTTTAAAGGACGTTCGAAAATGACCGGGTGCTTACCTGCTCGTTATTAATGTTGTTATTACTATTATTATTATAATTTTTTTTTTATTTTTTTATTTTTTTTTTTTCATAAATAATAATAATTGGACCGAAAACCACTTTGTTCGACGGTTTTTCGGGCGGGTATATTATACAATTTCTCGCGAGGACGCCGACGTATAATACAATATTCATGCAGTTTTTACCGCGTAGTGTCGTCGTCGTTAACATAATAATATATCCGTAATTGACATCGAAACGATAGCGTAATAACATAATCGTTTTAAACGAGCAAAAAAGGCAGTCGGCCCGAAAACGACTTCGAAACACTCGATTAATACGTCGTACATTATAATACACGTAAAAATAATACAAATGTACACTCCCGTATCGATTTCTTGTCGGTTTTACGAATACTTCCAAGTTAAAACTGTACGGTTTTTTATGTGCGTAAAAACGCTCGAACTTCTTAGAAAAATGATAGCGAAATCGTTTTTCTACGGTGTAGCAATAGTATCATAAAAAACACCGGGGTGAGAACAAGTTAAGAGGACGCAGTACCCGCGCGACACAACAAATTTTCGTTCGACAGGTACAACTCTGTGCTGTTGCAGGTTTCAGTATTACAGCGAGTTATTCACCAATAAGTCAAAATTCAAGACGAGAAAGTTATCTGTGCCGCTTCGTCGCTTTTTTCTCGTGATTTTGTAATTTTCAATCGATATAATAATATGCAAGAGTGTATTTCACACAAACTCATCGCGTTTGCAGCCCTCCTCCCTAACACGAAATCTTGGCTACGGCACTGTATCTCGATGTCTAATCAACAGTAATATCACCATGACTTATCTCGTTCAATAAAACCTTACGCAAATCCGTATTTTTACTTTGAAACCGTATATGGAACCTGTTTGTTTTCGGAACAATAACGTTAAGATGAGGACGTTAAAACCGCACGCGCTGTCTCCGTCTTCCGGCCGTGCAAATTTCTGTTCGGCAGGAACATTACTCTGCGCTGTTAGTTTCAATATTAACGTGAATTGACCTACTATCAAACTTAAAAATAAAAACAATTATCTGTGTCGCGCCGTCGCTCTTTTTCTCGTAATTTTAATTTTCAAACGAGATACGACTGCGTGAAATATCACTGTTATAAAATACTTATAATCTTACTCATCTTGCTTCGAAATTAAAAATTAAATTGACGAAAACAAATAAAACTACGACACGACACAGATAATGTTTTAATTTTTAAGTTTTTTAGTAGGTCGATTCACTATAATATTAAAACCAGCATCGTACATTTACATTTGTCTCTATTGAACGAAAATTTGCCATGTCGTTTGGCTTTTAAACTAACAATTCTCTTAGTCGAGTTGGGTAGAGAAGCGATTTTACGATTCTTATTCGTTACATCCTCTCCCATTGAAAATTACTGGGCAAGCCACTGTAGGTAAGTAAACAGAGTGTAACAGGACTATTTGACATTTTTACATTGTAATTTGTAGTTACACGTGAAAATGTCAAATAGTCCAGTTACACCCTGCATACTGGTCAATTTCGACTTAACTGATATTAAATTATTCTGATCCCACTAAAGGTATCAAGTAAAAGTTAAAGAAGAATGAACAGTGACCGCTGACAAATATATTATACATGTGTATAGGTATATATATTGTATAAAACATATATTTTTTAAATAATGAAAGAAGTCGTTGAATATAGATTTGAACAAATGTATAGAGCTAAAAAATCGGAAGATCCAATTTGAAATTTCGGAATTTGAAGTCTAAAATCCGGATTTTCGGACAGTCCAGATTTGTGTCGTGCCACTAGTTTTTACGTTAAATCCGGCAGTGCGACCAAAATTGAACACACGCGTTTACTAATTGGGTCGTTCACGATGAGCCAATAATTGCGAAGTCAAAAAAATCAAGTTTCGGAAAAAAAAACAAAATATATGAAAACTATTGTTGCACTGATCGTAAATATAGATGCCGGATCCGCCCCTCGTACAACAGGTGACCAAATACTTACAAAATTTCCAACAAAATTATTGTCAATTGTTTTTAGAATCCGGGAACTTTGCACGTGTGCAGACTGCAAAATGCGAGTTCATTAACTTGTTCTGTATGTTTTTTTGTTCATTGTTATTGGTTACCTTGGCAACGAAGGAAATAATATTATTATTATTTTGTTTTCTCCGTTTCTCGGGGAATCGCTATATTACGATCAGTGAAAACGCCCCGATTTGTTCGTGTCGCGCTTTAAACAATATATGCATGTGTGTAAACAATATATATACCGTCGGTCCGATGGTACTTGATTCGGAAAATATTTCATAGTTCCCGATGCTTTTACCGAAACATAGCTTTTTATAGTTGTTTTTTTTTTTTTTTTTAATTTTTTCCGTAAACGCTTTATTCGGTTGGGTTGCAATTTTTTCACGCGATAACTTCGTTACTTCGTCCCCCTTCCCCCTAGTTGCTTTTTTTTTTCTGTCTTCGAACGCTCAGAATCGTTTTTCGTCGCACCGAATCGCTCGCCGCGCGCGTTCCCGCCCGTCCGGCTTCCCACCCGAAACGGCGGCAGTAGCGTCGGCCCTTTTCAGTTTTTTTCGCGCTTTTTTCGACCGTTGACAACGAGGACGGCAGATGTCGGAATCCGAGGTCCGTTCCATTTATGTTCGTATTATTACACTCGAGCGTAGCTAGAACGCGGAAATAAACAAGCGTTGGTTTTTTGCTCGGAAAATCTCGGACAACCGTATTATCGGATTATACGACTGTCGCGGGTGCGCGTGGATATCGCATTTTATTGCGTTTCACGTATACGAGTGTGCAGTACGGAATGCCCGCGCGTTTGATTGACTCGTGTAAAACACGTAAATCAAATTACACGAGTATAAGTATTGCGTCGGTACGATACAGCAGGATGTCCCCCGGTGGGTCATTTTATACATAATGAATACCGTGCGGGATTGTCTTTTTACACTTCGAAACGCAAAAGCCGGCCCGAGTCGAACACGGTTTTCAGTAGACTTCTACCGCGGAAAGAAAACAAAAAGAAAAAAGATACGGACATGCTTCGCGCGGTGAACGAGCCACTGCGGTCGCGGGCGAGAAGTCGACGGGACGGTAGTGGGAAAATCCAACATGGTTGACCGTTTCTAACGAAAAACGATTCTGATCGGAGTTCGGTCGGTAGTGTTGCTTTGCCATCAATATAACAGAAAAACACGCCGTACCACGGTAAAATAATAATTGCACGTGCATTGCACAACGATAATGTTCCTTCAATAACATCCGTTTGATATGGTATCGGTTTTCCCGCATTTTTCCCCGGGTTTTTCCATTTGTTGGGAAAACCCCTGTGGATAAATCGATAAATGACCATTGAAATGTACTACCGCGGTCGGATATACTTTCGTGAATAGCGCCATGATCGAAAACCAAAGCAAAATTGCCGGCCAAAGCAAAGTTGTCCGGAGTAAAAAAAAAAATTAAACATCATTGTGAAACAAGTACATTCGTCTCTCCAATCAGAATTCGAAACCAAAAAAATCAAATTCACTCGAAATCTATCGAGAAAATCGCCGATAAAAGAATCAATCCATATTTGCTCTATATATAACACGGTGTTGATGACGAATGTTGAATGGAAAGACTTTAAAACGCATAGCGTATCGTTATTTTAATCAATAACGTCGCGTCGTGTATTGTGTTATCAGTGTTTTTTTTTTTCGCATTTTAGCTTCCGATAATAACCAATGAGGTATTGCGGTTTTAAAATGATGTTATTTTATTTGTTTTTCCGGGAAAAAGCCTTTGCGGTTAGATAAAACGTTCCGATTTGTTGTTCGTGTCATACGTTGATTAATAATCGTATGCAATTTTTCGATCCAATTGTACACACTCTTTTTGATTCAAAACAATTTCTTTTCATGGTTATTATTCTGAATGCCATTTTTTTTTTTTTTTTTTTTTGCTTTCTCGGAAAACACCGTTTTGTTTATGTTATACCTGAAATAATATGCCGATTTATCGGTCGATGAAAAGTACGTTATTCATAACATTTCAAAATTTACGTTAATTTTTATAAAAATTTGGTTTTTTTTTTTTTAAATCTCCTTTTTTAACGAGGAGAATATTCCAATTTGTTTCACGCAAAAAATCAATAGATTGCGGAATTTTTGCTCGACAAGCTATAGTTTTTCAATCAGATGAACATTATGATGGATTTCGATGTTCTACATCAAATTCGATTAATCCGATTACTAATCAGATTGCTTCGCGATGCATCGGATCATCAATCAACAAAATAATGGGTTTGCTAGACGATTGAAATGTGTTATCATAATTATGTGATGTCATATCAACATTCAACTTTTTTTTTTTTCCGTTTTACATTTTAATATGTCCATTAATGTTGCAGCGACCGATTTTGTATGTTTTATATTAAATATGATAATCTAATTTAATATAATATTATCAGGTTAACATCTATTATGAAATAATTGTTTAGATCGCGTGATAAAGCATTTTGCGTTTTAATATAAATCGGTGTTCCTCAACATTCAATCGGACGAACAATTGGGCGGTTTATCTGATTGATAACCGAGGGTATCGACGAACACTCGGTCGAAAACTCGGCCGAAAACGCGAACTTAAACGCGTACATTAATGATAAAATAACGCGCAACTATAACGATACGTATTACGTTTTTGAAAATCGACTAAAACGAAACCTTTGCCAAGTCACGATTCCGTTCGAATCGGTACTTATACCCGTGGAATTCAAACCCTAGACCGCTTCGTTTGTCGTTTTAGTGTTTCTGACGGAGAACGCGTTTCGTTAATCACATATTTTAAAGAAAACGATAACGGTTCGCAACTGTAAATGCGTATAAACATACAAAAAAAAAAAAAAATAATAAAAAAACAAACTAAATTATACATAAGCGCGACGCGCCGTTTCTTTTCGGCAAGTCGATTGACGTGTTTGCATTTTGATTCTGAAAATACTTACGTAAACAAATCAAACGGAAATACCTTAGTAGTGTTTCGTCGCAGGGAGAAAATATCGTTTTTTTTCCGAGAATTTTTTTTTTCCACGGAAACCTTTCAGAAATATAATAGGTAAAACGATTTTTGCGCCAACCTAAACAACAATATACTTTTGCGTATTGCCTTTTTTAACTTTGTGACAGATATAGAGTAAAAAAAAAAAAAAAAATAACAATAAAACAAGCAGATTTTTCAAACCAATAAACTTCTCGTTCCACGCAGAATAATATAATAATAATATCGGGTTCCACGGATCTTCTGCAGTTTTTATTTGGCCGTCACCTTGGCTTGGTTAGGAAAAAAAACAAACAGTCTGTCATATAACAGCATCGGAGTATCGTTTCAAAAATCCCGTGCATACTTTGACTGTTCCCAAAGCAAAAAAATAAAATCTGTTATAGGGGAGCAGTCGGGAAGTTAGAGGGGACATTTAATGCACGCAGCTATTAACCATCGCTAATAAGAAAGGATTCTGCGCGGAGTTCGGTGTTGCCTCGTGTAACAACGGTATATTTATATCGCGTTGCGGTAAAATAATTTCATGTGCGTTATATATTTTCTCTAATAATAATTGTTTAATATCGTATCGATTTTCCGGTTTTTCATACGTTTTTCCCGAATTTTTCCCATATTTTCGCCGTTTATTGGAAAAAATCCTGGGAAAATCAAAAAATGTACCTCCTTAAAGTACCACCACTAGCTGGATTTCCTTTCAGAAAAAAAGTGCTGTCTTTGTAAATCGGAACGAAATGGCTAGTAAAGAGGAGTTGTAAGGAAAAAACAAAACGAAATAAACATCGTCGTAAAACCAATATACTCTCTCCGCTCGGCGTCTAAAACAATATGACGACTACGTCCGATGTTTTCG
Source organism: Cinara cedri (assembly GCA_902439185.1). Taxonomy (NCBI): domain Eukaryota; kingdom Metazoa; phylum Arthropoda; class Insecta; order Hemiptera; family Aphididae; genus Cinara; species Cinara cedri. The sequence goes on from CABPRJ010002415.1 coordinate 335,887, forward strand.
GACGGGTAGCTGTCCGGCGTCATAATCGATGCATCTGAAGCAATATTTTCTATCAGAATGTTACAGTGCGGTAATAGTACACACTCGCGGGATGGAAGACGAGGGCGTCGTATCGCCCAGTTGATTGTTGTTTTTTTTTTTTTTCTTTCGTTTTCGTCATAACTCGTTTTATGCATTACGAAATTCCCGTCGTTGACGCGCCTTTTCACTGTCATCATTATTGTTATTGATATTCGAATGCGATATTCAAAAGTAGAAACAAACAAACAAACCATCGCCGTTTACCGTTTCGTTTACTGCGTCCCGACGTAAATCATTCGTGTTCTCGTCCCGTTTGCCATAACAGACGTATTGTCCGATCTCTCCGGAGAATTCAGAACCGGCGGTGTCGCCGACAACACTCACGGCGTTTTTCCCGGAAGAAGGTGCGAGCCGACCGAACAGATTTAAAATCCGTTTGAACAGCACCGAGCCCGCGAACATGGTCTAAGTCTCGCGCGCCTCCGAAGGGTCGGAGTTGGAGGCGAACCTCGCTCCTCCCGCTCACACACACACACACACGCACGCGACGCCGTGTGCCGATTTCTGACCGTAAACACGTTCGACGGTTTCGTAACCGCAAAAACCGGCTCCGTGTTCTTCTCTCCCGTGCCCGCGTGGAAACGGCGCCGCCGGGCCGGTGTGCGGTGGCGCTCTCGAAGTGAACGACACGGTGGGGGGGGGGGTGAAACCTTCCCCCTGCCTCTCCCCCTCACCCCCGGACATCCGTCCCGTTCGCGGCGTTTGTTTTCAAATCGGGTTTTATGTTCAACAAAACATCAAACGTAAATTCGAATCGGATCTCGCGGAAAACCACCGTTTCGACGACGGCAATACGACAACGGCGACGACAGAACCGCGCGACTGTGCGCGGTATAACGGCACGCGCGTATCACCCGTCTGGGAAACCGTCACGAGACGAACCCGGCGCGCGCCACTCCGCGGGACGGTAACGTCCGGAAATCGATCGAATCCGAGACGCGCCGCTCTCCCCCCCACCCCCCGTTTTGCCGTCCGGGGGCCGTGTCGACGTACAGGCGTCGCGTCGTTGTCGCGGCACGCGTGCCGTCCCGGCGGAACAACGACGGCGACGCGGCAAACGCGACGGTACGGACGGGCGACGCAATAACACGCGCGTTGTTCGGCCGCGGTTAAGCGATACGCGGTGCCGTACACGTCCGCGGACAATCGAAACGGTTTTCCCACCGGACGAGTGGGGGCCGGACAGACAGATGCCTCGCGGTCCCGCGCGTCGACCGTTCGCCAGTGTGTTATCGACTCGTGACGGAAAACGTTTACGGCGGTGCCGTTTTCGCGGGCCGTGCGCCCCCCCCCCCCCCCCCCCCCCCCCCCCCCNCCCGACACCCCCCGCCCCGTACGAAAGTTTCGTATTTCGATGAAAACGCGGGCCGGCGCGACCGCGCCCGAGAGGAATTCAAATTTCGGCGCCCCCGCGGTCTCCACCGGCATGCGGCGGTTTTCGTAAATTTTTTTTCGGTTTATCGCTATTCGAAAAAAAAATTTCCGTCCGGCGGCGGCGCCTCGCACTCCCGACGGCCCGCGTCGGTAGCTTCGCATTAGCCACCGCCGTACCGTTTGACGCTGTCGTTTGAGCCGGACACATTGATCGATCATTCGAAATCGATTTCATCCCGAAACAAAAATAACGAAACCGAGTTAGAGTTGATTTTTAAATACAAACGATTCCGGGTGTCCGACTTATTTCAGTCACACGTTTTCGGAAAACGAATAAGACGTTTTCAGTAAACAAAACGATAAGAAAGACGGACATAGTTGGCCGCTGTTGTAGGCGAGGAGATGGGAAGGCAGAGGGGAAATTTGACGTATATCTGCACGCAACGATTATCGATTGATAAAGAAAAACGATTCTGAATGGAGTTCGGTTGTACGTGTTTTGAAAGACCGGAATATTTACGATTCGAAAATAATACTTATCGTACATTTTTCCGTGTTTCCTACGTTTTTCCCATTTATTATGAAAACCTCTGAGAAAATTAAAAAAATCCCTACATTTAAGTACCACTCCAGTCAGACTCGGTATTCCGGGACGATTGTCCTTTTTCGCCACTCCCTCTCTAAATACGCTTATGTTTATATTCGCCTGGTAGCGGAACGCAACAACATTATATCAATTCAAACGGTTCGTGTCGGATTCCTATTTGTTTTTTTATTTTATTATATCTGTTATTTTCGCCGTTATTGAACGATTTGTCTACCGAAACACTTACTCCGATAAGGAAATAAAAAAAAAAAACTTCGTGTACAAGCAAATAGAAGACAATATTTCTGAAGGAACCTCGTGTTAGGAATTGGTATACCTATAATCATATACCGCGAACGGAACTTTTATTTTATTATTATTATTATTTTTTTTTTTTTTAAATCTCCGTATACTTTTTGTCTGATTGATGTTTGGAAAACCGCACATCCCTTTGGAAAATTGTCTTCTAACGCACGGGTGGTTTGTATCGAAAATCGTTTGTATAAATGTCTCGTCTCCCTTTTATACGTGCGAAAATCATCGGCGAACGTGTGAGAGACGCGACGTAACGGCAATAATATTTAGGAACCGAGTGTTTTACTTCCGCTCGGAAAAGTCGAACCCGTGCGATATCCACGAGGAGTTTCGTATTCCATTACGCCGGGACGGTCCGCCGCGCGGAATTAAATCGAATTCGATCGACTGCAAAAAGTATACAGAAAGGGAGGCCGAGAGGACGGGACGGTTATTTCCGTACGTTATGTTGTGTGTGCCCGTAAACGCGTCGGCACAAAGTTAGATTAGTTATTTAGTTGTGTTCGGTGGTCTTGAATTAATTAACGATTTCTAATTGCTTTTCTACGAAAAACGCCGCGTCCGGTAGCCCGCGGTGATAGTTGTTTTCGACCATCTATTATTCCTATGGAATTCGGTTTCCGGAAATGGTTTTCGAATTTCGATGATTTGTTTATTTACATTAAACACCCCGGGCGTAAAAATTATGAACGAACGAACAAAAAACAAACACACCTGCTTAAAAAAACACATGTGCGTCGCGCGCAATAAGTATGTGATATTTAATTGTTTTTGTATCGTCGTTTGTATTTTCGATTTTCGGTGTAGCGAAAACTAACGCGAGATACGGTTGTTTCGTTTTCCCCGGAAAACGTTATTTTCGGTTATTGTAAAACGATCAGATTTACCCGATAACGGACGAGAGGAGTGTACTCTTGTACGTTTTCGTTATTATTTTTCGTGCTATTCGAATTCCTCGCGTTAAACTGTGGCCTAATTCAATTGATTATCAACAGTAAATACAAACCATGGATATGCTTGTTAATGAGATCTGCGGTTACATCGGAATTCTTTTTTTTTCGGTTTCTGAGTGGTGCGACCAATGTATTGGTTTCGCAATGATGTTTATTTTTTTTTCTCTGGACAACTGCTTTACCGGCAATTTCGCTACGATTTACAATAACACCCGTTTTTCTAAAATAAAATCCGACTGGGGAGGTACTTTAAGGAGGTCGTGTTTTGATTTTCCTAGGAGTTTCCTAGAACCGCGAAAATAGGTACAATATTAAACAAACACGACGAAAGAAAATTATAAAATACTTGGGTTATTATTTCACCATAATACGACATATGTTTTTGCTTGACAAAGCAACACTATCAAATGAACTCCGCCCACAATCGTCTTTTCGTTAGTAACGGTTAATCGTTGCGTACAGACTGACATTACGTTTCCTATCCACTATACTTTCCCAACTTTTCACCTGTAACAGTGGTTGTACCCGTTCCCATTATCCTAAGACAGATTTGTTTACACGTGAATATGTGTTTTACAATTGAAATGCTGTCCTTGGATAATGAGGACGTGCACAGCCACTGTTATAGATAGTTTAATGTATAGCTGTAAGCAACGATAAACCATCGCTATAAAAAAAAAACGATTCTGAGCGGAGTTCAGTTGTTATAGTAATGCTTTGTCAACAATATATATGTTGTATTATGGTAAAATAACTTAATAGGCTTCATGTATTTCATATAATGATATTTGTTTTAACGAATTTACCGTTTTTCTACGTTTTGCCCGTTTATCCCATGTTTTCCATATTTGTTGAGAAACCTCTTGTGAAAATCGAAAATTGACTTCCCTAAAGTACCACTACGTCAGATAGATTTCCTTTCAGAAGATGTGCTACACTTCAAAATCGGAGCAACATTTCCAGTAGATAAATTGCGCACAGATAAAAAAAAAAATAAACAACTTCGTAAAACCATAAACTTCTTAGATCCACTCGTTCCAAAATCAATAAAGTTTGTATTTCGTATGTCTAGGGTGAATTATTGTCGTTTTTTTCATATTTAATAACCGTTCACGTTTAAAATGTTATTTTAAGCAAAAATTTAACGGACACCATCAATGCAGTGCAGTTATGTTTTAAACAATTTTTTCGCACATTGACGCCATCGAAATTCGGCGGAAAAATAAAAAAACAAAACTATACGGGGAACGCTATCGGAATTTAAATTTTGCTCGCTAACGTATTGTTATGATTTTCATTGCGCATAGGTGCTGCGCGGTTTTCTCCGGTCATTCGAGAATAAGCTCGATATCGTAAATACGAGCTTTTTGTACGTAAACTGATCGCATTGTTCACGTTATATAATTGAAATTTACTACGCAGATTTACGAAAAAAAAAAAAAAAAAAACAGACAACGAAGGAGAAGCAGCCGTGGTTTTACGAGCGAAAATATTTACCGATTCTGAAAGGGAGAAAGAAATAAAATAAAATTACGTTTTCCAAAACACAAAAATTAAATTTTTATAACAAATGGCTTCGTCGACGACTGTCTCGAAATTTAAATTGTCTTCGGGAAACGCGTTTAATTTCGTTGGAAAATCGCATATTTTCGAAACATATTTCCCCGTATTTATTATACGAACTGCGTCATCAATTTAAGCGCTTGTATTATTATTATACAGTGTACTGCAGTAATATATTTCTACAACTCGCGGCGTGCAATTTCGGCGCGCACCCAGTAAAAAAAAAATGGAAATAAAAATATTATTGCGATGTTTTCAAATAAATATATTTCATCCTATTAGACCCGCACCCTTGTCTTTTAATACTTTTCAGTAATTCCCGTCCACAATCACGGTTCCGTATGGCCATGAAAAAATATAAAATAAAAAAAATACGTTTTTCGACGGATCAAATAAAATATCGGAAGATAAAGCCGAACGTGACTTCGGAACAGGCCACTACCAGAATGCCTACTATGGAAGATGAAAGTAAAAGGATGTACAAGGGCCGGTCTAAGGTAGAAGGGGGCTATCGGGCACTCGCTAAGTTACACAATTATAATAATATTCATTATGAGCGATGGATATTTCTACGGTTCTTAGTAAAAAACACGCATCATGAGAGAATCGGTGCAGCAGAATGGAAATTTAGATATTACAAATGTCGTGAGAAATCAATGCCGATGCGCATGATTTCCAGTACACAGTAGAGAGGAATATCAAAGGAAAAAGAAGACCCGATAAAAGACGAAACCGTGGCTGCGAAATCTTAGAACTCGTTTTGGGAAAGCCTAAATAGAATTTGTATTGAGCTGCTACAGAGTCATATTTGCTACGGTCGCCAACATCCCAAGCGGATAGGCATCTTGTGAAGAATCTTAGATGTTCCGATATTAGAATTGTGTAGTAGAAGTTGGATATGAATAAATATGGAATAAAACTAAGCCGATTTTGTTGAAATATAAATTCGGAAAGTGATAAAAACCGCTCGTGGGGATATTTTGGGTAATAATAATACTTTTTATACTTAAAACAACGATACACCATTATAAATAAAACCCACTCTGATCGTAATACTAGTGGTAGCATTATTAGTACATTAATCGTGTTTTTTTCTCCCTCGTAACCATTGGTAAATCAGTTATCAATAAAAATAAAACCGATATATTAACAATAATGGTTGTCAGATCATGTCAGAACAATCGGTAGTGTACGAATTGTTTTTAAAGAAAATGCCATCGCGCAGTAGGGCTTTTAAATGGATGACATCAAAAGCCGTCAAAAATTAGTTTTACATTACGTATTGTTATGTTTTTGTTATTTGCCCGTAACAGTTTTCGACCAGAAATCTTAATCCGATGTACCGATCATGGACTTTATGTGTGGTTAAAAATAATCACAGAAAACTGAAGTTTTCGCCGAATATTATCACTACCCTTTACACAAATTTCAAAACATTCCGGAAAATGTTGAGGTATTTACGTACCTATAGATATTTTAAAATATTTTCTTATTGTACTTATACGTTTGATATTTGTATGAAATTGTTATAGAATTATATCACAGTAAAAAACGATTTACACAAAACGGGACATTATGGGCAATTATATTTGTATTAATTTCTTTTTCTTTGACTTTTTACAGGCCTTTCAAGCCTGTTGCCGCAACAGCGTACCGTTTCTACTCCTCCCTGTCCCTTGCCGTTTCTTCTGCGTTCCGACGCTCCAATATCTTTTGATCTTCTTTTATTCTGTCTGCCAATAATTGTCTGGGTCGTCTTCTGGGTCACGTTGCGTTCGGTTTCCACGTGGGTATTTGTTCAATTAGTCCTATTGATCTCCATTCATGGGCAGCCCAACTTATTCATGCATTTTTCAAGGTCCCAACAATGATAGGTTCGTTATATAGTTCTTCCAGATTTTTATTACTTCGTGTTTCATATTCTTCTTCGTTGTTTCTTTTTTAGCCAAATTCTCTTCAATATTTTTGAAGGTTAGGTGGTCCAAGTTCTGCTTGCATACAGGGCTACTGGTTTGACTAAAACTTTATATAAATTTACTTTTGATTTGCTTGATAAGAGCTTTGACTTGAATAATGGAATCAACCCATAGTAACACCTGCTCGTTACGATGTGCCGTCTATTTACTTCTTCGTGGCTATTAGCGTTTTCATTAATATCTACACCTAAGTATTTAAAATGTCTTACCTTTTTAAATTTTTAATCGTTTACTTTTTTTAAAATTCTGTTCTGTGATTTTGTCTGAACGCTATAATATACTTTGTCTTCGTCTCATTGATTTGTATATTTTTGTTCACTCTGTGGACTATTATGTTTTGCAATTAAAACAAGACTCGGTAAAAAAGACCCGGCAGTATACTTAAATCGTACATCATTATCACGTGAGCACTGAAAATCATAATTTAGTATCACTTATGTTGATTATAGGCTCAACACATTATACAGAAAAAAACAAAACAGTATCATAGTGTAATTGACCTGTTGCAAGTTCCGTATAGAGGGAGGGGGGATCCTGGCTGACAATTTCCACCCCTGGTGGAACTATGGGGGCGGTACGCTTTTATACACTTTTTTCTTTTTTTATGTATTTAGCCAAATATAATAATTGATTATAAATGTAAAAAATGATTTTAGTGAAATGATAAAACGAGATGAAAAGAATGTCGAATTTGCACCGGTCGCCTATTTAAGTCATTACGGTTTTAAATAAATAATATGTGTATTGAAATATGTTATACACTGTTAGATGTTATCATAATAAATTTGTTAATAAATAATATGCGATGGCCGAAGAATTTCGCATTTTTTTTTTAAGATACTTTTTTAATTCTGGAACATTTTCTTAACTAAACGAAAAAGTAGACATCATAATAACAGTTTCTTCGTTACATTAAAAATATAAAACAACGAATCTAATTGGTATATTTTTAATAAATAAAACCTACTTAAATATTAAAAATCGTACGCGAATGAATAATTTAATGTCTAGGTAATAATTTTTGCTTTTTGCAACCGACTCGCCGACTCGCGAGATTAGTCAAGACTCGTATTATTCGGTCGAAAACTAAATAGTTTTACTCTTAAATTACAAAAAAAAAAAGAAAAAACATTTTTAACAATAACGTTTTCTAATTTTACACACCGCTACGTCATATAATTGTAAAAATTGTTTATGTTTATACATATTACTTATTGAAGTTTTATATGATGACACAATAATGTCGACAAAGGTCATTTGTTTTTCGCTATGAAAATTACTCTTTATAATAATATACATACGAAAAATAGGGATGCGTAAAATAATGTCGTGCGTTTCGTTAGAGAAGTGGATTTGTTGGGTACCTTTATCTTGTTTCGATGCAGCGCGTCACGCGACCGTATATCAGAGCGACAGCATAAAATATAAGTGAAAGATACGAAACAAATTGTTCATTCTTATTCGAGGGATGAGGGGAAATGTGACGTATTAAGATCAGTGCAATATACAGGGCGATCCTCAACCGTCACGTCGAATATTTTCAAAATGTTCATATTTTTATTGGGCGTACCAACAGCAGACTTTATACAGGTACCTGGGAATCAGCAGCAGAAATATCGGTGGTCCGAGACGAACAATTTTCGAGAACCGGTGTACCTACCGATAATTTCGGGCGACACTCGTTTCGTAAAGTGGTTGAAAATGAATGACGCTTATAAAGAATTTTTTTCGTTAAGTCAAAAAGCAAATGACTGTGGACGGTTTTTCAGGCAACGTTGTCAAGTTTAGACATTGTATGTTTTTTACTATCTGTTGAGCCGAGCTAGACTACGCTAATTACGGTTTATCTATAATCCAGTATTCGTTAGTGAACAATAAATAAAAACGCGGTGGTGTAGTAAGGACCTGTAAATAGCTGTTTTGATACTTATGATTATTTACAAAGATGTTTATCTTCTTATTCTGTGGACAACTTTTCTACCAGAACACTTGGTCCGATTTTTATGTGTAGCGCCTTTTCTGAAAGGAAATCCGACTGGGGAGGTACATTAAGAAGGTCATGCTTTAATTTTCTTATCAGAGATTCACCGATAAATGGAAAAAAAACCGGGGGAAAATAAGGGAAAACCGGTTAAAACGTAGGAAAAACGGGAAAATCGGTACAACGTTAAACAATTATTATTAAAAAAAAATATATAACGCTTATTTAATTAGTTTGCCATAAGATGACATATACGTACTGTTGACAAAGCAACACTATCAACTGAAGTCAAAAGTTCAAAATCATTTTTTTTTTCGTTAGCAATGGTTCATCGTTGCTTACACATATACCTTTCAAACTTCTCACTTACAACGGTAGCTGCACCCACGCACGAAGTTGCCTGGTTGTTTTGTTCGTAGTACAGAGCCGGTTAATATACCCGATTTTCGCGATTAAATCTCAAGTATCTCCCGAATAGTAAATGTTTTTAACCATTTACAAAAAAAGAAAAAAAAAAAAACCTCAATTAAACCTAAACGACACTTTAAATCGGACGTTCTGTTTCATGAAACACTCTACTATAGTGTGTTCATAACGTTCGTACATACATAATATTATAATTCGGTGTACCGTATTCGATATTGTTATGTGTATTATAATTCCAATGTTGTAATTACTTTACCTCTCACGCCACCTCTTCCCTGCAATGACAAATTAATGTCTAATAGCAGCGGACAGTTAACAATTCCCGCACGACCGGATGCGGTGTGCCGGAGAGGCGGACATTGCAGTGCATCATAAACGGCAGTCGCAATCGGTTCAATTACCACTGAAAACGCATCATATCATAATAGTTAATTGAAATGGAAGGAGTTTGTTATACAGAGTATCGATAAAATATTATGCACGGTACGCTGTAAGGGCTACCGTGAATGCTTTTTTTTGAAAATAAATTTCATTCTAAGCGAAACATTTTGTTCGCACGTTTATCTAGGGCTTAAAACCGTTAACCGATTTTTCCAGAAGACCGTTGATTTTAAAAACCGTAGAATGGTTACCGATTTTTTTTCGCAATTTAGAAAATGGATATTGGTAAACGATTAACAAAAGTTTATTAAGTCGTCAACAAAAACCAACTGACAAATTTTCTACAGAAAGCTGTTTATTTCATAGTATCCGGTAACCAGTACAATGTGAAACGGTTTTCATTTGTATCAATTAATTTTTAAACGTGCATAAAACCCTATCGGAAAATTAAGGGGTTTTAGATTTAATTTTAACTTTTAATATGCTGATTATGTAAACACTAATAAGTAATTCTAGCGATTGGTTTTTTGAATAAATGTCAGCGAGTTTTTTTACGTTATGTTTGTTTGCTAAGTTCTCTGCGAGTACCATTGTTTGAAAACTCAATAGAAGGATCATTTTAGCTACATTGTGGTTAAAAAAATTGAGTTTCTCATAGTACTTTTTTTTTTTTTTTTTATATTAATTTTAATTTTAATTTTTGAAGAAAATCGTAAATACGAGTATTACGACCTTTCAATGTACAATGTGTCCCACCGAGCACATCGGATTTTCTTGGTCTGTTAATATTCATTTTTTTTCGATTTTTATTTTTTCAATCGGTTTGTATTCGAGGGGCACATCGATTTGGAGAAAAATTAAATTTTTATTTTTATCCCCTAAAGACGGAAAAAAAATGTTTTTATTTTTTCACTTTAGAAAACTTTCAAAATAGCCGCTTTGTAAAAAATATTATTCAAAAAGTTTTAATTTATCGCATATTTATACCCAACGAATGATTTCTTAGTTATAACCGTTTTAATTAGTCGTGAAAACAATTAACATTATGCTCAATAAAATAACACGTTATGCGATAACGAATTACAATCAGCTCGGTAATTCCATACATTCTATTGAATATTCACTGTGAAAACTGTGAAAAAAAAAATTAATATTAACAGCGCTAAAAAAATTATGTAGGACACATTGTATTATGCGCAACTAAACTTCGTTCTGGATTGTTTTATGTTAGCGGTAGTTAATCACTTTTATTGATCCCGTCTTTATAATATCATTCCCATGCGTAACGGTACAAATAGAACGCACCACCAGAGCACAACGAATATTATAAAGAAATACTCTCGTGATCAAAACTTTGCTGTGACAATAATTGCAATTTTAATATTCTTTTTAACGATAAAATATATATTGTAGAATTGTTGAGCGTAGCGTGAAACTAAAAAAACGATGGTACAAAACTATATCGCATTTATAAAAATCAAACGCGACGCAATTGTACAGTGTTTACTACTCGCGTCGCAAACAAAAATCGATTCCGAGTGAAGCACGTGGTGGTTAACTGCGGGTTAGGTGTCGCGGTACGCTTTTGGACAAGTCGTGTTAAAACCAGACAACACAGAAATGAAAACATAAAAGCTGTCCTAGCAAGGATAAAACGGACGGGTGCGGCCACTGTTGAATGTGGAAAATCAGGAAGGTAGGATACAGACGGGAATTTCATGTATACCGGCAAGCAGCGATTGACCATCGTTAACGAAAAAAACGATTCTGAGTGAGGTTCGGTTGATAGTGTTGCTTTGTCAACAATATGTATCAATATGTTACTATATAAATATATGTATAAAAAAAAAAAAAATTGTAAACAGAGATAAACAATTTTAAATACACAGAAATAAAAAATAAAAGAGTCGCATTTTATATTTTGATCGTGGTGCGCCTGACGATGAATTTTTCATTCGAAACCGTTGACCGGCCGTATATACGACTTGTAATACTCTACGCGACGCGTTCATTCATTTCAGATTCCGAGCGTAACGAGGGAGCTATTGGTTTTGCAATGCTGTTTATTTTTTTCTTTTTCCGTTCTGGTCTGTGTGGACGCTTATTTTCTTGGTAAACCTGTGCCGGTCTTCACGCTTAGCGGCTTTTCTGAAAACTCAAGTTGTCTTGATGGTACTTTAACGAGGACATTTTTTGATTTTCGGTGCCATTTTTTCAAAAAAAAAAATGCACGCAAGCGGGAAAGAACGTTGGAATAACGTACAATTTTACGATTTCGTTGCTTTATAAAAACCCGGACGACGTTTTCTACCAGAAAAACAAAATGATTTAATTGAAAAATCTTGAGACACTTTTTTTGTTACCTTTTTGGTATTTACATCCCTACCAGGGTATCATCGCCAAAACTTTTGAGCTCTGAAGGAATTTTTATTTTTGGGAGTTTTTTTTTGCTGTAATTCGGTTATAAATACACATAGAGACTTAAAATATGGTAATAATACTTATATTGAACTTACCCCGACGTGATCAAATTTCCAAACTCATCGGACGACTTTTTTAATTTTTTTTTTTTTTTAAATCTTTTGAAATCCAATTTAAACAAAAATCGCAAAACAAAATTATGATGCTTCAAATTATGTATTACCGAACTGCACTCGGAATCGTCTTTCGTCAAGCAAATAGTTCATCGTTGCTTACAGAAGTAAATGAAATAACCTTATGTATCCTATCTTCCCAAATGCTCACCTACAACAGTGGTCGCTCCCATCCCAGTATCAGCTCTTTTTTTTTTTTTTTTTTTTTTGTTTCAACATGTACAATTTTTTCATTTCTATACATACATTTTTTATTTATATATCTTTATTTGCTATATGTATGTACATATCGTTGACAAAGCAACACTACCGGGCATTATTAACACACAAATAATACTCCACTATTCTCCTCCAACCAAAACTTTAAAGTGGAATATCTCGTCAATGGATCCACGGAAATAAAAAATGTCATCACTAAAATTTATTTTAACTAATAATCCGTCTCGTTATGGACTTTTCAATACACGTTGCCGTTTGAAAATCAAAATTAAGTAGTAGGTTAACCTCCAATAATAATGAAGGCAAAAAGTACCACAAATATAAAATTATAGATCTGCTTGTTTCTTAAACTTTCTAGAAAACAAATTCCAAAAAAAGTTAATGCTTTCTGGGATAATTAGTGTACCCTCTTAAATGGACCACCCGGTTTACATTTATTTACTCTATTTATTTACGATTATTACCATTTTAATAATTTTGTTTTCACTTGAATTATTATTTTATTGATATGTATGTGTCATATTTTGGTAAAATAATTACGTACGCTTTAACATTTTCTTTAACAATATTTTTTTAGTATTGTGCCTATTTTCCCGTGTTTTTCTTATTTATATGGAAAACTCCTTGAAAAATATAAAAATGGTCTTCTTAAAATACCATTCCGATTAAATTTCCTTTCAGAAAAATTGCTACGGTTGTAAATCGAAGCGAAATTGCCGGTAGAATAGTTGTTCACAGGAAAATAAAATTAGTATCATTGTAAAAAATCAATATATATTGGTTATATCCCTTGTTCCGCTCGGAATCTAAATAACACGGACATACTTCGCAAGACGGATTGGCCACTTTTATAGGCGAGAAGTCGGGAATAAGGTAGGATATTTCGTGGGAATTTATTGTATACCTGTACGCACCGATTGATCTTTGCTAACGATTCTGAGCCAGGTTCGGTTGTACACTCTTTGAAAGGCCGTAATATTTACGATTTAAAAATAATACGTTTCCACTCAGAATCTATAAAATCCGAAATTCTTGTCCGCCCATTATTATAGACATTGAAATTTACAAATTCGGTTTCGAAATGTTTGCATGCGATGAACGATCGTTCGTAATTCCGAATCTCAGTAGGTAGGTGCCGCCGATTATTCGTTCCAAAACCATGGATTTCACACTCGCATTATTACAATATAATATAGAATACAGTAAAAATTCCGAAAAACAAATTGCTTTCGCTACAGAAACCTTCGGGAATTGTTTTTTTTTTTTCTCGATCGATAGTAAAATCCGCAAAGCCTAACGACGAATCATACCGTTTGATCGAACAATTTTCGTTTTTGTAGTTTTATCGTTTGATAGCCACGCGAATCGGTTGTTTTTAAAAAAAATGCACCACGCAAGTAATATTATCGGTTAGTACGCGGGAATTCGGTTGCTTGCCGGGGGGCCGTTTTCCCGCAGCTCCGGTAGCGCGACCCTTCTATCGTATTTCCGCTGCCAATACACTTATGTACAGGGTGCACGGATAATAATAACCGCGGTTTTGAATACAACATACAGCGGACCGTGATAAACGGGTTTGGGCGCGGGTATATAATTAAATATTTTACTTTAAAGGAGGTTTCGGCCGATTTTCGTACACTCAAAGCATTCGTGAATTAATTAAACAATCTATTATGGAGTGATTTTTGGGGACGCTAAGCCGTCTTCCACCCCTACTCCCTCGAGCCCTTCTCCTATAATGTTATGCACGCACTCTTGCATATATTATATACCTCTCGCGCGGTAATCGGGTTTTGCGCGAACCTAAACGGCCGCGCATTTCTCAGATAAATAACAATAATAATAATAATAATTTATAGCGTCAATTCTAATTTTCAAGTCAATTCAGTATGTAGGTTTAAAAAAAAAAAAAAAAAAAAACCCGTACGCCATCGCGAAATTCGATCGAGAACTTACGCCCGACACGCAAACGCAATTCGAATATATTATTATGATAAAAAATAAACGGACATACTTCGCGCGATGTGTGAGCAACTGTTATATGTGAAACGTCGGGAATAACTAAATAATAAGGTAGTTATTCCCTTACGATTTGAAAATAATAAGTTTTCCTTTTTTTTTTTTCTAAATCTTCACCCCAGGTTTTTCCTATTGATTATAGAAACCCTTCGAAAAATCAAAAAAATGACCTCCCCAAATTACCACCCCAGTCAAATTTCGTTTCAGAAGAATTGCTTTATTTGAAAATCGGAGCAAATTTATTGTGGAAATGCATAGGAAAAAAAAAACAGCTAAACATCATCGTATTGGTTATAACCTAACCAATACGTTCATTGCTCCACTCGGAGTCTAAAAAAAAATATTTGTTTTATACACGTATATTTTCGGATGTCCTGCTAATTCATCACGAATCAATTCGTCCTGACGTCAACTCATCTCATACTGTATAAGGTTAGAGTAGGTTAGGTATAACTTACGTGAAGTTAGCAATACACTGTGAGCAGAATTTTTGCAAAATCATGTATCCAACAATATTATAATACAGCGGTGTTTAATCTTTTGTAGATCACGGACTCCTGATAAAAGATTTTTAGAAAACGCGGATCCCTTACCAATGTTTTTTCGGATACTTTTTTTGCTTTTTACATGACATCTCATGTTTTCATAACCAAAATTGCAATAGTCAAACGTCACGCGCCGTGCTATGCCACTACACAAGCAACCACTGTCTCCCTGCCCTAACTAAAAAGTTGAATATCATGTTAACGGGGTTGACCGAAATCAAAAATTTCATTAAAAAATTTGTTAAATATATTATTCCATTTATTTATGGAATTATTAATATAGGTTTTCTTGTTTGGTTTTCAAAAGTTAACACCCAAAATCCCCGCAAAAAATTCAGTAAAATAAAAAAAATTTACAAACCATTTCAAGTGTTTATAAATAAAGAAACTATTGTGTTAAACATTTTTCTCTATTTTGAATATTTACAGGAGAAAATTGCCGTAACATATTATTCTGATCATCCTGTATATTATATTTAAAAAAAAAAAAATAACGGTTCAACAATATCGTAACTCATGTTACGTTTAGACGTATGTTTTATGTTTAGGCTACGAAATATGGTAGCCTTAACAGGACACCCAATATGGGTGTCTTGTACCCTCGGGGGGCCGCGGACCACAGGTTAAGAGCCGCTGTTCTAATAAACTCGATGGAAATTGTTAAGATTTTTAATCCAAGTTAAATTGTGTACTACCAACTTCACACCTTACAACATTATAATTCTATTAAAAATACGAATTAATTAAAACCATATCCACACGTGAAAAATAAATGTCTAGACCGTTCCTAAGTCTGTGAAAAATGGAACAAATGTATTGAATATTTATATTTATATATTTAATATTATAAACCACCATTTAGGTCTTTTCCTGTCGGCACTAAATTATTCCACTCCTCTATATTACACGCATGGTTCATGTCCCCATTCAATCTGGTCTCATCTCATATAGTACGTCTCTTTCGACTTCATCTAACAATCGTTGCTCCGGTCTACCACTTAGTCTTTTTCTGTTCAATTTGTTCACAAGTACTATCTGGACCGTACTGTTCTTGGGTCTCCAGACGCGGCCTGCCCGATCCGATCTTGTTCCCTTTACAAACAATATAATACTTCCTTTTCCATATAATTGTTGCACCTGTCCGTTATAAATTCACTCCTACATTTGGGTATCAGGGTTATAGACAGTACCATAAATTTTTCTTAAAACCTTTCTTTCAAACATATTTAGTCCATTTTCATTTCCCGCTGTCGTAGCCCGGGCACAACACGCGTAAGACACAGCTGATCTGAGATACGTAGGATACAATGGTTCTTTAGTTTTCCTAGACAATAATACATTTCGATTTGAGCATATTTCGTCTTCCTTATGCGGCCTTATTATTCTTATTATGCTCTGTTATGGTTCCACCTCTTCGTTCTCTACGCTGTTGTTTATTATTTTTTATACGTCGTTATCTTCTCATTGGTTTACACTGCAGGGCTCGCCATTCGGAATTCGGCCGAAATATTTCCGGAACTGCACCGATCTTCTTCTACTATTTGATAACAGGCAATAGCTCTGTTTCCCCGTTTACGATTATCAAATTGCGTGATTGGATATTATATATACACACGGTGATTCATTAAGCGTGCTCACCCCATGTTTTTGGTTAAATTTTAGATGTATCCAAATTTTGATTTTTGAAATTTCACTTTTAAATTTAGGTAAGGGGAGAGTAGTGGAGTATCATTTGTGCAGAGGCTCGGCGCGTGGTATATTTTGTTTGTGTTCCACTACTCTGCCCCTGTATAAACTTAAAAGTGAAATATCGCCACAGTATACTTCCTCAATGTTGTAAAAAATCTAAGCGTTCGAAAATATCGGCTTTTTACAACGCTTAAAAATTCCAAAAATCAGAATTTGAATACATTAATACATTATGCAAAACTTAACAAAAAAAAAATGTATGTAGGCGTGTAATGTTAGATACGATTTCTTGTATTTATCACTATTTGTCACTGTTCGCCAATTATCGGATTTGTTTATCGAACGTATCTTTTCTCGTTTATAAATAATATAAATTTAACCCCCGAGGTCGACGCGAGCCGGAGGTTTGGCGTTCGTTTCGTTCGTATCGGAGCCATGTGACCCTGGCAGGGACACTGATCGCTTTTCAAAAAAAAACGTGCGTCGTCCGTTTGAGCTTGACGGTGTTTAACATCTCGGGCGTGATCTTGGGTCGCCGCGCGGCCAACAACTTCGGTCTCGGCGTCAATTCCGCGGCCGCGGGCGGCACCGGTCTCGGCGGTCTCCCCGAACCGGACCACGACGACGGCGACAGGGGCGGCGGCGGCGGCGGCGGTGGCGGCGGTGGCGGCGGTGACGGCGGCGGCGGCGACACCGAGGACGGCAGCGGCGGCGGCGGCGGCGGCGGCGGCGACGGGGGCGGCGGCGACATTGTCGCGGCCGGGACGTGGCCATTCGGTACCGCGAACGGGGCCGTCGTCGGCGGTGACGACGGGGACGGTTGGGCCACGTAATGTGGGACGGCCGGCATCGACGACGGCACCACGTTATAAATGTTTATGGGCGGCGGGGCCGGTGCCGCGTATCCGTGGGCCGCGCACCCGTTGGCCGCGTACCTGTTCGCCGTGTACCCGCAACCGCCGTACGCCGGCATGCGATCGCAATTGTCCATCACTCCTGTAATCGTTGTAAACACGTCGGGTCGAATAAGGGTGGCGGCGGCTGCGGCGGGCGCCACTAAACGCGAGCCCTTATTGTAATTCCGTGACGTTACACACTTACTTTGCAAGGAAGACAAATCGTGCTTCAAACGACCGTATTTGTTGTCCAGCGAGCGAACTTTATCCTTCAGCACGCCTACGGGAAAAACATATTTTTCGTACGGTTTCGTAAACGGTCGGAATTGACGGTTGGAAATTGAAACGCGGGCTTCAGCCGACTCAACGAGGCTCGTTTGGATAGGTACTACGGTTTCGTGTCCGGCCCGGATAACGAAGTGGCCGGGGGGAGGGGGGTTGGGGCCGTGTCCTAAGGCACCCCCCCTGGATCGGCCCCTGCACCCGATTCACCGGCACTACGCGTTTCGCCGATGCGGAAACCGGTATCCGGTAAAAATGGAAAAAGTATCGACGTTCGCGGACAAGTCGTAGTTTCACGAAATACAAACGTAATTTTGTTGACCAAAGCAAAACATTATTATTCCAACCAAGTGGCTAAAAAGCCAACAAAGCAAATGTTGAGCTTGACACCTCGTAGCACGGAAATCGCAAACGGCCACAAAAGACGAAAACCGAGTATGGAAAAATTAGAAAAGAGAGGCATAGCATATATACATTTGAACGGCATGTTATAATAATTTATAACAAATTACAATTTCAGGCTTGGTAAGAAATGTTACGAAACAGAAGCTCGCAAGGTTCGGCGTTTTTATAAATTACAGACGATAGTCGACTTGAACAATATTTTTGGTTTATACAAATAATTTAAATCAATAAAAAAAAAAAATCATATTTTCAATTATCACAGGTATAATTCGTTTTCAATTAAATTATTGTGTAGAGTTTGTCTGCGAATCGAGTTTTTGGCAAATCGGTACGACGCGGTGATCATTTTATCTATAAAATCCAACAAAAACTCACCCCGATCTTGGGAGCACCAACCCCCACCCCCCCCATCCTTTTTTTTTGGTTGAATATTATTCTATTGAACACTATACAGAATTCAAAAGAAAAGTTTAAAAAAAAAAAATGAATAAGGTTTTCCGCATACTATTTTAGCTGTATTAAGTTCCAGAATTTGAATTTGATACGAGAGGAATTTCAATTACAACAAACGAATTTTGATTTTCGTTATTTCTATTCGTAAAATAAATACATTCGCTGAAACGTTGTGTTAATAAAGAATTGTTTCCGCCTTTCGGCACCTACTGAAACCCATGGGTGTTACTCTGTCCCCCCCCCTCCCTAAATTCAAGCGCTGCCGGACACAAACTCGTGAGTCGTGTTATGTTTGCTTCCAGAAGTCTCTCCTACGGGCGGCCATTTTCCCCGGATCCAATCGAAAAACATACGGGGATTTTCGCGTAGCCGGCGCGTTTCCGGGGGTCGTTTTAACAAAAGTCTCCCTGTCGTTTTTCTTTCGAGGACGGTTTTCTCGCGCCGTTTTCGACGAGAAAAATTTCGTAATGATCGACTCACGAGTTTTTGCCGGGTAGCCGACGGCGTTCCGATATGGACTTTCATAGCAGCGCAATGTGGGCCCGATACGTTGCCTAATACTTTATGGTACTATCCAAAGCCGCCAGAAGCACACGTCTCATTATAATACGAAAACAATAAGTAAGTGTACAGTGGACTATTATATTACGTTACCCAATTTAGTCTCCAACGTCAGCAGTTTCTCGTCATTGTCCTGACGGTCTGAAAAACAAGAAAATAAAACAAGTTGATTATAGTTCGCGTAACAATTGATAACATTAGTCGATCGCAGACAATCTAATACACAGCTATAATAATAACACACTATTTCCGTTGATCTTACGTAAATTGACTAAATTTTCCAATATAATTATCCGGCGGTTAATCGTTTCCAACGAGTCGATGCTCGTGTACGGTTCTAAAATATACAAATTCGACGCTTACCTCGGTGGTTCTCGGTTGAGTAAAAAAAAAAAAAAAAAACATATTGTATTTTTTATAAAATTTACTCGGCAGCGATGACGCCGTCAGCCATTTGGCGCACCAGTGCAGACCGCTGACCGTGACCATCACGAAGAAAACGACGATCAAGAAATATAACCATTCTATAATCGATGCCATCACGGTTCGCTGTTTAAAAAAAACACGCACATATGTATTACTACATGTGTGTATTATTATTTAAAACCTAGTGAGAATTAAAAACCATTTTACATTTAACAATCGTTACGGTTTTCTGTTCGGTTATTTGCCGACGACTCGAGTCATAAACGGTTACCGCGTGAACGACACGGATATCCCGTGTAGCCAGAAAACGAAAGAAATTTGTTTGTTTGCTGTTGTTGTCGTTACATTCGCATTTCTTCGACGCGGGTTTTTAAAAATACGAGAACTTTGGTTTTTCGTTTTTTTTGTCGCTTCGTCTAGCAGTGGCCGCGCGATATCACGAGATCGGATGGCATTTCTGTAGACAAATGACATTTTTGAATTATTTCAATATTAATGCGTCAATTCGATTTCAACATTGTATTTCGTAGAAAAAATGACGTAGAAACTAAACATTTTTATTTTGATTGGATAACATTTGAATTACGGACCAGTTTTGAGGGCTACGTCTTTACCGTCGGCCACCACCCTCCCACAAACGCATGATGGTTCGTCGCTATATGTGTAGGTGTTAAGTGCGATTTAATATGTCCCGTATTTATGATAAATAAATCTGGGATCCCTATGTAGCGTAAATCGGGGGAATATTCACCTCGAATTGAATATTCGTATTGTAGCTAATCGGTAATACATTTACGTATATATTTTTCATTTAGTCATAGTTGTCACTCGAAAAAATGCGTTATTCGTGCCTAAGACGATGAGTAAAAAATGACGAAATAAGAGGACAATTGTATTGAGATAAAAATGTAATAATTGTGACGGATGAATTAGCGAGTGGTTTTTTTTTTTTTTCAGTGCCGACCATTTTTTTCGCCCCTTCGTCTCAGAAACTGAAATAACGCCACTGATCATCGACTGAACTCCGCTCAGAATCGTCGATTCCTGTTAACAACGGTTTACCGTTGCTCACAGATACAATTACCCGAATTCCCCGTCTGTATTCTCTCCTCCCGGCTACCCGCCGACGGCGGCGGCCGCGCCCGCGCGCGAGGGGAATGTCCGTCGTTTTTTTTTTTTTTTTTTTTCCTTTTCGGAATTTCTCATCCGGTACGTTTCAGCCGCGAAAGATGTCCCGCTGCCGCCGTCGCTTGTCGGACGATCCGGCGTGTGCGGGTCTCGCGCGCGAAAGTATTAACGGTTTTTTTTTTTTTTCCTTTTCGGAATTTCTCATCCGGTACGTTTCAGCCGCGAAACGAGCAGTGCTGCGCGCGCGCGGTTTTTCCGTCGCGCCGATTTTCCGTCGCTGGTCGGCGGGCGGCGTCGCGCGGTGCGTGTGACCGGCCCGACGTTACGCCGCCGCGCTTGCCTGCGCGCGCGCGACAACAAAATGCCGTCTCCGGGCGAACGGGCGAACGGGTGGGGGCGCGTGACAACGGCAACGGCCGCCCGCGCGACGCCGCCGCGGTGTTTTATCGTTTCCGAGTTAATTGCATACGGGGAAACCGCGCAATTGGGCGCGACCCCGTAACGCGCGGCGCGATTCGGCTCGCGCGTACGTCGCCCGCGCCCCGCCGCGACACGTGCGATTACGGTTAACGCGCGCGCCGGCCGCGGCCAACGGGTCCCCGGGTGCCGGGCGAATCCGGAAAATCGAAACGTTAAATCAGCGGCGGCGGCGGCGCCGGGGCGACGTGACGTACGGCCTCGCGCGCCGTGTACTTACGCCGCGCGCGTTCGGTCGCGTTCCGATAATTTATTGTCTCGCGTCGTGCCCGATTTCGAGTCGGCGGTTTGCAACGGTCACAAACGGTTACCGGACGGCTTGTACGGCGCTGGACGGATGTCGCCCGGTACGCGCTGGAATCATGCCGCCCTCGTGTTCCGCGTTTTTTTTTTTTTTTTCCCCGGTTTCCCGACGTCACGCGGCAGCCGTCGTCGGTTTCGCGACGCTGTTTGTTTCTTCGTTTTCCGTGCCGGCCGCCGCCGAAACTTTCGAGCTCTGAAGGAATGTCGATTTTCGACAACGGTTTTCGCTGTGATTCGGTTACAAATACGCGCGGAGACTTGAAATTCCGTAACGATACTCACGTTGAACCTACCCCGACGCGATCAAAACTCCAAAATCATAGGACGACATTTTTTTTAACGTTTTGATATCGAATTTAAACAAAAAAAAAAATTACGGCACTTCGAATTACGTTTAGCTGTACCGCGCCCGGAATCGTCTTTCGTCAAGCAACGGTTTATCGTTGCTTACAGATGTAAATGAAATAACCTTATGTATCCTGCCTACCCAACTGCTCACCCACAACAGTGACCGATCCCGTCCCCAGTATCAGATTTTTTTTTTTCAAAGTGATTTATTTAAAAATATAATATACATAATTGTTTAGCAAAGTTGTTAATAAAATATAGTTTCTCGACATTTTCGACTCTAGAAAATAAAATCCCTAGTATTTTAGTAAAAATCAAACCCGTAGATGTTTATAAATCAATAGTATTCGATGCTGAGTGGAGTGAAGAAGCTTATGGTTATTGAAAGATGTTTTTTTTTTTTTTAACTGTTAACAACTTTTCTACCAGGGGCTGCAACTGTCCCTATTGTCTTAGGAAGTCTTCTTTATATATTGTTATTGAAAATCTNCCTTTTCTGAAAGGAAATCGACGTGGGAAGATACTTTAAGGAAGTCAGGAAAACTGGCATAAAACATGGAAAAACAGGAAATCGGGAAAAGCGGTACATTATAAAAATAATATTGTTAAAGAAAGTACATAATGCCTATTTAATTATTTTATCATAATATAATATTTATTGTTAACAAAGCATCACTATCAACTGAACTCTGCACAGAATCGTTTTTTCGCAAGCAATAGTTTATTGTTGCTCAAAGGTATACATTACGTTATCTATACCAGGGGCTGCAACTGTCCCTATTGTCTTAGGAAGTCTTCTTTATATATTGTTATTGAAAATCTATAAAATAAATTTTTAATACGATTTTCTGACCGTTACATACACGAGAAAAAAATCTAGTTGTTTCAAAACCTGTTTTTCTATTGACGTCGATGGGCGTTGAAACTAATTTACAGATTGAAGTTATTGAATTGCAAAACAACAATGTTATTAAAACTGCTTTCAAAGAAAATTATGAACGAAAAATATTTTTATTCGAGTCTTTCCGAAATAGACTTTAAAGGTATTAAAAGTTTTGCTAAACAAATGATTATTGCTTTCGACAGCACTTATCTTTGTGGGCAGACGTTTTCAATAGTTAAATTTTGAAAAAATAAATATTGCTCACGATTAAGCGATGAACACTTGAGTGCAGATTTAAGAATATCAAAATCCAGCATGAAAGCGGATACAAACGAATTAGCGGGAACAATTCAACCTCAATAATCACATTAGAAATTAAATATTTGTATCGTTTTAAACTCAAGAACTAGTTAGTAATTATTTTTTTAATTTTCTCTACTAATGTATTTTATTCGAATCTATAGTCCACTATTTTGTTAAAATTGTATTTTTTATATTGATTTATATGATTTGGTTCAAATTATTTATTGTTAAGTTTTCGAATTCTAATTGTATGATACAATCACCGTGTTTACTGTTTATAAATAAAATCAATCTAATCCTCGAGACGTGTTGAAAGGAAAAACAACATTATATGAATACATAACAACCGGGGGTCGGAGACTGTTTTACTTACTCGGGCAATATTCGTTATCAGCTTTTTAATGGGGGCCGCATACTAGATTAAAACAAACGTTGTAAGAAAAAAAAAAAACTTTAACAAAATAGTAATATATTTACGGATAGCAACAACAATCATATTAGGTGTGGGTTTCACATTTCGAGGTTGTCCTTATTAGCTATAGATTTTAATAAAATACATAAGTAGAAAAAATAAAAAAAAATAATAAATTCTTGAGTTCAAAAGGATATACATATTTAGTTTCTAATGTGATTATTGAGGTTGAAGTGTTCCCGCTAATCCGTTTGTGTATCGTTTGTTACATCAGTTGAAAATGGAAGATTAAGAATCAACTTTTCATTTGATAACTCTGGTACCACATTTTTACCCTTTTACGACATGAAAACATGTATTTCATTCAAAAATGTAATAGTATAATAGTCGTGATTCGATTTTGTTCGTTACAAATTCAAGATATAATATTAAAATTCTAAACACCGCTATACTATATAAAGAGGGCCGCGGGTTGCCGGTACCAATAAACGATAAAATTTTAAACAATTTTAAATTCCATAATATTAGGTTTGTACCTTTATCGGACGAAATTAAAACGTAGATGGGAAAATATTGATAAAATGAAAAACGATTTAAAATATGCATCGTCTTCGAGTATAAAATGTAAGAAAACCCTTCGACCCTTAAACCAAAAAAAAAAAAAAAAAAAAACGTGAAATATGCAAATGTATATTTGCATTTGTATGTAAAATTCAATTTCAAAACTAGCTTTGTGAATGCGTGAAACGTATTTGTTTCGAAATCTGTTATTTTTGTTATTATTTGCAATTATTACCTGTATTATCGTTAAAAATTTTAACAATGTTTATATTAATCTGGATTTTTTTTTTTTTTTTCTATACAGCTAGGAGATTTGTCAAATCCCGAATTGCGGATACTCACCGATCATTTGGACCGGATCAAATACAGCGGTAAGATTGACAAATCGCATATTCCACAACAATAACTTTCACACGAACGGAGAATATTGTCGGTGGCGCGCGCGGTTGTCATATAGTCAGAACTCCCTTCGCCCTCTCCTCCTCCAAATTTATAATTTATAAGGATCCGCGAAATCCCGGGGCCTCTGTGAAAATACGATTAAACTCCCTGAAAAAAAATAAATCACGCGTGCGCTGCTAAACGCTATTACTTTTTATTTATTTTTTTCTGGTTGCCCCGAAATCATCGAGAGCTCTGTTTTCACAATACTTCCCCGCTGCTGCCGTCGTTTATCAAAAAGAAAATGTGGTACGAAAACCGGTTTTCCCTTTCGCGGGACAGGCTCACGTTAGCTTAGAATTAGTTAAGAGGTGGGACCGCCGAAGTTATCCTCGTCATCCCCCATAAAACTGACTTAACCTATTGACCGTGAGCCGGCAATGAGGTCCCGTCGGGGTGGACCGTAGTAAAGGACCGGGGGGTCTGACTGCCCGGGCTGTTGAGACGCGGTAATCTTGTGCAGGGGCACTCGCAATGGGTGGATGCGAAAGAGGCCATTGCCCCCCTGGGATTTTCAACGGTGTACACTTTCGTAACGCATAATGGTATGCTATTAATTTGAGAGTCAACCGTTTCCGCCAAATCATATATTTGGTCGATTCCCATTTCCGCCTTAATCGCACCTTTCCCTCTTCCGCCAAATGAAAATACGATAATCACCGAAAAAATTATCATTGGACGGAATTACGGCACGTTATACATATCTTACGCCGGAATAGAAATAATAAAAATGATTTTGAACTTAAAGTATAATAAAAAAAAAAAAAATGGATTTTATTTTTGATATTTTTCGAGTAAACAATTGTTATGAGTATTGACGACTATTTTTACCTTTTATTCATAGATAATAAACGAAATTGTTATCATACGTAAATAGAAAAAAAGTACTGATCTGTAATTTATTTATTTCTCTAATATTTTGTAATTTATACATTTGTCCATTGATATTTGAATATTAGAATGACTTTTTTTTGATTTAGCGGAAAAGGGAATCGGTACCGGATTTATGATTTGGCGGAAACGTCACCTAACCGGCCACGTCCCATTCATTTACCATAACAATATAAAATATTTTAAGAATAAAACGTTTCGCTCCGGGCGGGATTTTATCCTGCGGGCACGTTCCTGTCCCATGCCGACCGGCTGACCATCGTCTCGGCCTCACTTATCCTCTCGTCCTGCTCCTCGGGGCCCAGTACGTTCTCTGCCGCGCACGCAGAAGGGCCGGGTGCCATAACGCTGTAATCCGAACGTTCAAGACCCTGCGATTCCCTCCTCCTCCTCCTCCCCCCCCCCCCCGGTCGGTTGACATTACGATTTCGCGACCCGTTTACAATAACAACACGCGTCTGTTATATTTTACTACAAGTACCTCTACCTCGTACACGACAATTAATAATAACAAATGATGTGTTGTTACGGCCGTCCCGATGCGTTCGCTCCGGGACGCGTGTCGTCGCAACACGATGTCTAATAATAATTAACATCACTCGTCAAACAATAATCCGTGTAAGAGATTATTGTCGTGTCGTGTACGGTATAAAATACCCACGTGTCCCGACACCGTTATTACGATATTAAATTCCCGTCACGGCGCGCGCAACGGGGCGGGGGGGAGGTCTCCCCATCCCCCCCCCCGACACGTTTGCGTGTATTAATGCACTCAAAGTCTTTATACCACCGGCCCGGTGATGTTACAGGCCAAGAAACGCCCGTGAGACTGTTGTCGGTCTTCGATCTTTTGCCGGCCACCCGTTACTACATGACGTACGACGGGTCGACCACGTTCCCCGCGTGTCACGAAACCGTCACTTGGCTGATACTGAACAAACCGATTTACATCACCAAACAGCAGGTAAACACCGAGGTTTCGAATCCGTTCCGACGATACCGTTACAATATTAAGACGTGTTAAGCCGCAGCTACGTTTTATAGCTTTTAACGCGGGCGCGTCGTTTCGGCGTCTCAATACAAGGACGTACGCGTTTGACGCGCCGTTATTTCCGAATATTCCCCGCGGACTTCCCGGCCCGTAGCTCTAAGAAGAGGCCAGGATGTGCGTTTAATTTACAACACCGGAATATCATCCTACTCGACTTGCAAAACATATAGTGATAAAAAATGATTATTGCTAATTAACGATAAATGATTACCGCCTAATATCTGTTACCCGCAGCTCGTCATGCCTGCGGCAGTGCATTATATTACGTTTTGTTGATTATCCGGAAGATGGCGTAATCATCAAAATACAAATCTGCCAATACCTAGAATACACATGTATTATTAGGTTATATATTTATAGTTATAAATGTGCTTAAAATGACCTTTTTTTTTTTTTTTAATTTAAAAAATGTCGAGGGGGCCTCCCATATATAGGTCCACTTAATGAAAATATTCTGGCCACGTGCCTGCTTACTCCGCTCGCATTTATGCGTATTTCCGCTCAACATTTAAATTTTTCAAACACTATCGATTTGTTGGCCTTACAATAATATTGATACTAAACTATACGTCCTAAGTAGTTTATTTTTCATAAAATAATTAACTCGTCATACCACGATTTAGTCCACATGACGTCAGTTTCAACGCGTGCTGTTAACTTGTTAACATGTCTTTTTATTTAGCCATGATAACAATTAACAGTGAACAATTAACCGTGGTAAAAATCCCCCGTGTCTCACTGTCCGACCTTAGATTCTCAACAGTTAATATACATAAGGCATATTAAATACACGTTACCTATCAATGATATTTGGCATGTATATTACGGAGATAGGCACAATATAAAATCTATAGTTTCTTATTAAGTCATCCGGACTGACCTTATTATTCCTTTGACGTATTGTATTCCCGAAGTACCGTTGTTTTACAGTATTCGAATAAATATTCTGAATACTATTTTTTGTATATGTTTGAGTACATATTCTGAATAATTTTAAAAACTATGTTACTCGAGTCTGATCATCAATAAATACTGGCACAGCCGAAATCGCCAACTATAAAAAATTGGAAATTTAATTATTTTGTGGTAAAACGTATTGATTTTACTCTGCGCACTTGGGATTTTCGCCCTTTAAAATGTACCATAGATTCTTCCTGTTATGTAACATGCCAACCACACATTTGGATGGTGTTGAAATCTTAAGCTGCGTACACACGTGAGCACATTCTGACCGAGTATACGAGCCCGTGTGTTCACGACTGTCGGCCTTCGGTCCGTGCTCAAAGAAAATCAGCTCAAAAGCGCCTGAATGTGCTCAGGTTTAGACGCGGCTTTAAACTACTATTTTATACATAAACACCTCATATTGTAGGCAACTCGCAATACGCCAGCGTTATGGAGTCCCGTAACAAGTATTCGGAAATCGTTTCGCTATTGCCGCCGGATAGCGGAATTCCGCGATCAGAGAGACCGATCGTTACCATAATAATCTAAAAGGAAGAAATCGAAAAATTGATAGAATGGACGTTCGTTTAATTCATTAATTCATTAGGGTAGTCGTATTATAATTACATGAATTTCCAATTAAATATTTTAAAAGTAGACTGTTTATTGATGTAAACCAGTGGTTCCCAACTCAACAATAGGCACGGACCACTTTTATACATTTTTCACCGTCATGGACCACTCCCTGATTTCAACCCCCCCCCCTCTTTATATCACTTATTTTTTTTATAGTTTTATGTATAGTTTATAATTTCTAGGTACAAAATAAAATCAGTAATACAGTTTTNTTATTCAATGAGAAAAAAATATAACAAATTTATATTATTGAGTATTAATGTGACTTATTAGGGCGCGCTTCTTTTACCAGTTGTGAAATTCTTGGAACGATGCTGTTGCTTAGTGCAAGTGGCATATCATCACTTGGATTCAGACGATTACGTTGTTTATTTTTTATAGATAATAGTGAAGAAAATCCTTGCTCACATATATATGTGGTTGAAAAAACCACGAGGAAACGTAATGCTGTTTGCCGAATGTTTGGATATCC
Source organism: Cinara cedri (assembly GCA_902439185.1). NCBI lineage: Eukaryota > Metazoa > Arthropoda > Insecta > Hemiptera > Aphididae > Cinara > Cinara cedri. Next base: position 364,463 of record CABPRJ010002415.1, read on the forward strand.
CATGGCCTTTTTACACCAAAACTCTTCTAGGTTTTTTACTATATTCAAACGAACTCTTCAAGTTGCTGTCGTTCTGAAGATCTATTAATTCTTCTTGCATTTCTTCTTGAACGTTGTTGACTTCGACAGTGAAAGGATTACGAATTAACTTCTTA
>CABPRJ010002416.1:0-44849 GCA_902439185.1 Cinara cedri
GCACTTTTTGTGGAAAAAAAAATCTGAGTGAAAACGTACTTTAAGGAAGTCATTTTCTCAAGAGTTTTCCCAGTAAATGTGAAAAACCGCGAAAAAACGTAAAAAACGGGAAAATCAGCGCAATATTAAACAAATATTATTTAAGTAAATATAGAATGCCTGTTTAAATTGTTTACAATAGTATGGCATACATATTGTTGAAAAAGCATCACTATCAACAAAACTCTACACAATATCTTGTTTATTAAGTATAGATTTATCGTTACTTACAGATACAAATTAATTTCTCCTCTATATTCTACTTTACCAACTTCTCACCAACAACAGTGACTTCATCCATCGTGCGAAGTATAATCTTTTTTTTGAGTTGCGATTCAGAAATTCCATTACCATAGAAATTTGTATTTTTATTATATTTATTGCATGGAAAAACTTCGTCAAAATAGGTTAGATTTTTTAAGCACTTGGCACACTCTCACATTGCAAGAGTTTGGTTTTTATAATAGTTTTTTAATAGTGTTTATTTACGTAAAACCCAGATAACCGAACATAACAATGAGTGATGAACAGCGAACGACTGTATCGGATTTAAGTCAGATAAGAACTTAATATTACCTATTCAAATACATAATCAGAATATTATACTTAAAAATTATACGAATTATTAAAGTTTTAAGAAATATCTTACTAGTGTATTCCGATGTACTTACACGCCAATTAGCGCCTTGAGTAAAAAAAAGAAATAATTATTATTTTCCAATACCATAGAAAATTATTAAATTATATTTTAGTTACATATAATCAAGTAATTTTTTAATTCTGTAATTAAAATTTATAATTGTAAATTAAGTTTAAAATGTAAATTTACAGTTCTTTGTTCTCGTCATGATTTAGTTCAAAATTAATAATTTTTATATTTTTGTTAAATCTTTCAAAAGTTTTCAAAAATTTTATTTAGTAAAATTAATTTGTACACAAATTGTGTATATTTTATAGGCAAAAGCAGCAATATAACTTTCGTATAGTACTTTTCCGTTCTCTTATAGGTCCGGGCGCCTTTCTCTCTTTTTCGTGGAAACCGATATAAACTCACCAATTCATAGTCTTTCTTCTTTATCTAGTTCCATCAAACCCCAGTTACCTTCTAATATTAAGCTAGGATCGTCTCTTGATGACATTCTGAAGACTATTGATGGTTTACGCTCCGCTCGGACAAAACTGATAACTAAACATGAAGTACTTTGTACTGAACTAAAAATTTGTTTTAACACTCTTTTTTTTCAGGACAGAAAAACAAACCATTCATCATAGTAAAATCGATAGATCCCACGCTACGCTCCGAATCTAAAATTAAGGTACTATAAATTGTCTTAAGATACTAAATTATTTTTGGTTTATTCTTAGCAAATATTTCACTACTTAATTAAATACTAATTTCTTAATTATTATCAACTTACATTATTACCATAGTACAAATTATATATTATTACTTTTTATAATATATCTAAATAAATTGTAAAAAAAAAAATACAAAAAAATGGGTATTTTTGTAAATAGAGAATTATCAAAAGGTGGATGGATGGATGGCAAACCCTCAATTAGTTTTAAAAAACATTTTTAGTTAGTGCGTGGTTTGTATAACCAATTTTGAAAAGTTTGTCCGACAATTATTATAATGCTTCTCGCCGAAGTGGCACGCACTGAGGTAAATTATACTCGTATGATCAATAGTACTACCAATGAATGTGTGTTTAGCACTGATGTTTTGCCAATGAACTGAAGAATTTAAATAAATAAATTAAGTAGTTCATATTATTGATAATTATTGAAATAGAATTATTATTATTTAATAAACATCGTATAATATATAAAATCATAGACTTAATTTTAAATTATTTTTATTAGACATCAAAAATATTATTAATGTAAAATATCTGAATACATTTTCAGAATATTTGATTTAGATGTATTCTGATATGTTTAAACGTATCTTACCTTTGGGCTCAAACATCTCATTGAGACCCTGGCCTACAGTAAAAAAAATTGTAATCATTTTTAAATGCAACAGAAAATTATACAATTAGTTTCATGTTCACAAAGCTTGGCAAGTTAATTATTTTTTTTTTTGAACTCGTAAATCTATATTCTGAATATTCAAGTACCTAGTATACTTAACTGCCCGATGCCCCAATATAATATTACTAGTACCTACGATCTGTCTATTAGGACAAAATATAAATTACAAGTTAAATAAAATTATTCTCTGTTAATTCGTTGATTATGTGACGTGTGTACAGCAAGCATACGAGCATAGTTTGCATTATCGTATTATATTGTAAAATTAGTACATCTATAGCCTGTCCCAGGAGAGCATGGTCCGCTTTTGCGCATGTTTTCCCCCTCCACATAGCCGATTGTCATTTCTTCCGTCGTCGGTTTATGACTATACACCGCTAGGATATTTTGTAGAAATTCAATTGTTATTATAATCAAACATCGCGCATCGCACGTTTATTTATCTTTGCTGTTTTATAACCTCTTGATAATTTTTCAAATCGTAAACTATCGTATATACAAGCACCTTTTATAATAATCCAGACTTTGTTTTTTTTGTATACATATTTATTTATTTATTTAATATCTTATTGAACACTGTAGGTATAATTCAGTAGGTATAATAAAGTAGGTATAACACAGAGATATATATTTAATAAATAATAAATAATTATATTAAAACATTTCATTTTTTATTCGTTAAAATTACAATTTATCATTTTTGTCATATTGGCGATAAACAGTGGACTATCGACAGACAACAGTGCATTATTTGAAACGCAGTGTACAAAACCTGTCGATAGATCCGGGAGGGAATAAATGGATAGTGTTGCGGCAGGGGGATGCGCAGTAGCGCTTCGATTTGGTCAGAGAGCGGACCGTTCTCTCCTGGGACAGACTATAGTGTCAAGGCGGGCTACATCACTGCGAAATGTTTCCACACAGCTTATAATGTAGTTATATAAGTTTCGGTTCAATTGGTATAAGGTTTCTGATAACAACAAATAATTGTTATCACTACATTACGAGATTTATATTATCTATAAATCAATTGATACACAATAAAAGATAAATTATTCCATTATCTATTAACTAGACATGTTATGCTATCACATAAAATATTAAACGCTATCATACCTAAATTATTTATATGTATTTAATCTAACCAAACATTTCGTGTCATCAAACGTCCATCATTTAAGACACTAATGCAGAAAGGGTTAATACAAATATATGAATATTAGATACGTATTTGTCTACTACGTATATTAAGCCTTATATCCAAATAAATTCGAATTAATTATTATCCTAATTTTAAAATATTCAAGTATTCGAGTAGTTCCTGCAAAACCCCTATATTATTATAAAATATTTGTAAATTTTCGATATTTTGTCGAAACTAAATATGACCATACTAGTCAAAATATTTTGAAAATCGTATCATGTATATAAAATGTTAATAAAAACATTACCAAACTTAAAAAGTGTATATTTTTTAATTAAAACAAAATAAGACTTTATTACTCATCCGTTATTCGTAATTCTCATAAATGATGCATATTTACCAACTATCTTATATGATCTGCATATGTCGATGAAGACCGTAACAAAAATTATAAAAATTACAATTAAACATTTCATTGTAAATTTTGACTGTTGAGTATCTTACGTATAAAAAAAAAAATTTTTCACACAAGTTTATAGTGGTTTAAGACGACGACTAAAAAACTATGTAAGTAATTTGTTGTTTATTCAACACAATATTCGTATAATATATCTGGAAATCTATAATAAATTAAATATTTACACATATTTTGTCAGTAACATTACTGAGTTAGGATTTTTAAAGTGTAATTCTTATAATGTTGTATTATTTTCAAAATAATAATTATTATTTTAGAAATTTTGAACCAAAATTTTCTTTTTTATTAGTAAATTAGAATAATATTTTAAAATTAAAATAAATTCATTTTCTCGGACTTTATTGTGTAAGGTTTCGGCCTCCACCTCGGTTGGCTTACTCATTACCCACTGTTGAGGGGGAACACTCAACAGTGACCTAAAAGCCGGACCAAACACAACAAAGTTGCGTTGGCTGAACTAGTAGGTTTTTGTTGGTCATGTTTTAGTTTTAAATAAGGGAGAGAAAAAAAAAAAGAGAGAGAGAGCTCGGTCCATTAATGATTTTATATTTATTATAATTTTGTAACGTGAATCTTAGAACGGTCTAGAAATGGACTAGAGGGGGAAAACAAAATTAGGAAAAGTGCTGAGATAAAAAAAAAAACAAAAATATTATTAATTCGGTAAATTTTAGGGGGTTGCTGGTTATTCTGATTGATATTACTGTTGTTGTTGCNCACAGTCGGTACGTCTAGCCCATCATGTTGGCGCCGAACATCATGACAAAAAGAAAAGTGTATTTTTCTTTTTGTTTTGAGACCCACTCGGCGCGGACAGTTTGGGCTTACGATGTTGTATCAATCCCACTGTCGAATCGTAACTAACTATGTAGTTTTGATGTGGGACTCGGTGGTGACCGGGACGTCGGGCAGCAGTGGCGACAACATCATCAAACCAGTTAGTGCGGGGATTATCACAATCGTCTAACTGGTTATTCACTGTTCGCGGTCAGCTGTCCGAACAGACCGGGGGAACGACACCGGACGGCCAACTCGTGCATACTGTTATCAGCAACTGATGCACAAATTTTGTAACATTACAATTGTTTTTAGGTTAAATATCTTATAAAATAATAAATATTTTAAAACCGGTAATTAAACCCCAAATTGATACCGAAAAAATGTAAAACTACATGTTATATCTGATATGATAAGATTAGGGCAATTTATTATCTTTAATACATATACCTGCAAGAGATATCAATGCGGATGGTCAAATAGTGATCATCATAGATTAGTTCGTAGAAGAATAAAGATTAATATTGCTTTAAAATTATTAAAAAACAATTTATGTATAATTCGATATGAATATACACAGTGACTTTTTTACCAGCAATTATCTCAGATGATTTTAAATAAATTTGATTTCTATTTTTTTTTAATTATAATGGAGTCGTTTAAGCTTTATTTTATAACCATTTTTAATTGTTTACCCATATTTCATATACCTTAATTAAAAATGCACTTTTGATTTTCTAATCAACCCTTTTTGAACATAAAATATTATGTATATTTTGTTACGGCCGTTAAAGGTAAACGACGAAATCGTACAAGTTACGGAAATTTCCAGGCGAAACGTGAAATGTCCACGAAACTTGGGCAAAATGTCATATTTTGGCTGTTTTCCAAATAAATTTATAAAGTTTATTAACCAACATCATTTAGGAAAAACCGTAACGACTATAAATTTCAAATTTGCCCGATTTCGGCTTTTGATCGTAATTGATACATAATTTTTTTAAGTATATATAAATATATTATTAATTATAATTTAAGCCTATAAACTATTTTTTATAAATGCCAAAGAGAGGAATTTAAAAAAAAAAAAAAAATATGATAACTTTTGCTTTTTTGGGGCGACGAGGAAAACCCTCGAGGTATTTTGTTATGTATTACAGTTTTTAAACCGCTCCCTCCTTATTTGAGCTTTTGATACGCCACTGTATACGTATATAGTCCGATATAGACCTCGATGATAAACGATAAATGTTCTAAACTCATGGGTACGTAGGTACTCGGCGTATTACAATTTTATCAATATTAGTTTGGTTTGTTGACTTTGTTCGTCGTACGTTTGTACAAAGTATTAAAGTATAATCATCATAATCTATATAATAGTTATCTATGATGACACAGATGTGAATCAAATAAATACTGATCAGGCAAGTCACATGTGTGAAATATAAAATATATACTAAACGTGGTCTATAATGTATAACTATAAGTATAATGGTTATCGAAAGTTAAAACAAGGTGAAAATGAAATATTATAGAAGACCTACTATCACGCGATTTCGCTGTAATATTTCGCTTTGGTTAAGTCGGCAATATTTTTATCACTACCGTTACCGCTCTGGTTTGTGAGCACCTTAATACCCTACGAATAATTAATCATTGTAATATACACGCATAATGTACTGTTTAATTTAAACAAATGGGAAATATAGAAAAAGTACATTACTTAAAACGTAAATTGTAGAGTTTATTTAAATTTCTCCCTGTGTAGTATAATGTATAATTTTGTATATTGACTTTATTATTTTATTTAAGACCTAATCGTTATATATTGTTTATTAAGAATATCTGGATGCAGTGAAAAAAAAATATTCAAAATTTTTCTCGGCGAAGAACTATTATTTTGTGAATATAATATTATTGCTCTTAATGTAAAACTGTTATGCAATTTGCCCACACCAATCTTGTGCAGTACTGTGATAGCACGCCTGTATACGTATAATAATATAATAAAATACAAACAAATATATTAAAATGGTTAATATTTGTAAATAAATAAAGGAAATAATTATATAGATAAAAAGTTTATTTATAAAAGAAAAAAAAAATAACTTAACTATCAATTAACTAAACTATACAATTAATATAAAAATCGCTTTTAAGACTAATAATAGTTTTATCAAGTATGTTAACAATAGAACTAAAAACTTCACAAAAAATCCTTCTTCTTTTGTAAATGCTAGTATATATAAACTTAATTGTAATTGTAATACTTCGTAAATAGATATTGAAAATAGAATAGAAAAAATAGAAAATACAACTAAAATTTTTAAAATGAAATATAAAGAACACATTTATAAAATAATATTAAAAAATACTGCCCCTAATTCAAATATTGCTATACATGGTTTAAACAATAACCATGCTATAAGTTTTGATAATTATACAGACTTAGAAATATTAAATACTCTGTAGTGTTTGGCAACACTCTTTTGTCGTTTTTTTTTATCGGTTCAACAATCAAATGTTCGATGAACACTGTTTTGTTTGCTTTAATATAAAATAAGTCATGAAATGTGCTCTCTAATGAATATGTATTCTCCATAATTAAACTAACTGTTTTATTTAATATAAACATAATATTCTATATCCTTAATAATGTATCGTATACTTAAAAAAACTGGTGGACACTAAAGTGGTAACGAAGATGGGATCCACGTAAAAGTGAATAAAAGCAACATTTTTCCGAACAGGAAATATAAAAAAAGAAGAAACACGGTATAATTATATGATGGCGAAATTTGGTAATGTGGAAGAACTGAAACTTTTAGAGGAAGATTTCGAGACTTGAGCCGACCGTTAAGAACTATATATTCTAGTGAATAAAATAAAAAACAGTTAAGCAGCTCTATTTTTAATCTTAATTGGCAGTAAGGCTATAAAGTGCTTAAATCTCTGAAATTATTTTAAAGAGCGTAGTTGTGAAATATGTAGTAGAAAAGGGCATTTAAAAAAATAAGACTAACAAAGTTCTACCGTGGTCTAATGTAAAACTCAAAAGTATGATAAAAGTAATATGGGTAATAAGGATAAACAAGTTTATTAAAGTGAATTGAATAACTATTTAGTGCCTGATAGTGTAGACGTTGACATATCATTCCAGATAGAGCAGGTAGGTATTAAAAATAATAATATTCAAGTTTTATAACAAGTTCAAATTGAAAATAAAATAACCATAATGCAATAAGTCATGAGTTTAGCCATTTCAGCCATTAATATTGATTTTGAAATAAATAATATTGTTTTCCCAAATTATTCAAATAGGTTACAAGAGCTAGTTCATAGTTTCCATGAAGATTTTACTGATACGTTAGGTACTTATAACAAAATTAAATGTAAATTAATTTTAAAAGACGATTTTAAACCAATTTTCAATAAACTAAAACCCATATTGATTACCCAATTAGATTGAGACGTCACGGTTCGGTTGGTCTTGTTTTAAGAACCGTTCCGAGTGCCCAGCTGACTACCCGCCTAGGAGCAAGGTCGCCAATCTAGAACCGAGGTCCGAAGACTGGAGTCCTAGGATTTTTGTTAGGAGAAAAAAGGAAAATTATATTCACCTAAATAAATAAACACAAACACGTGTTGTTTATGGAGAGAATAAAGAATAATTCTATTAAATCACTAATCATCGAATAAAAGTAAAGTTACGTTGATGTAACAGAAAAGTCCATTGGCATAAAAACTGTCAACTAAAAAAGGTGAATAATAGGTACGATTTTACATAAGTATATATAAAGTGATAGACACACATATTAACAACATATATTTTAAATACAGATATATATAAACTGGGGCGTCAACCAGTCCCAAAACTTGTAGTCCTGACCGAATACTAATACTACGGGAGCGTGCATGCCGGGATTTATTACTACTTGTTAATAATGACGAATTCACATCCACGTGTGTGTAGATCGATATATGTATATATTGAGACAGACCTCCACGTGGAATTTTGATAGACACAGTATATATTATGGAGACCCTAGCAGGAATGTGAGGTTTGCCGGGCTCCACATATTATAACTGGATGGTTAGCTGAACGCTCTTATTCCAAGTTGATTGGTCCATGATTATGGTGGTCCTATGGGTTAAACTGCAGGGTGCGTCCGAATACGAATCGTGAGGTGGGGAAATCGATCGATATTATATAGATTATTTTTTTTTAGATACGCACAAACACGCGGTTGCGAAGCTTTGTGCTTAAAGAGAATAAACAAAAATAAGAAACAAAATGTGGGGGGGGGGGTTCGGCCTATTGCACATAGAATGTAGAACGCTGAGATTATTACAATGAGATGGACGCACAAACCTAATAGACGCTGGTTGATCCCCGTAGGTATAACGGGAGAATTTAACATAACATATTATATCATACACGAATTTAATATACGTAAGAAAGAAAAAAGAAAAAAAACATTTTGGACAAAATATTTAAACGGGGAACCTTAACTCAACTACCTTAAAAACTACCTAATTAACGGGGTATCGGCTAATTATTAAATTGCATGTATATTACCATTCATCTCGCCCGAAGATGTCCGCTCAGCGGACTAGATCGGAACTAACTTCATCAGTTCGTTTGAGGCACTATCAGGAAACGTGACAAAGCACACGACCTTTCTTAATGGCAAAATATGCTAACCCTCACTGTACGGGAGTGCTTTAGCAAATAAAACTGTTTTAAGTGACCGTCTGATAACGAAGTCTCGAGACGTGGCCTAGACACGAAGTGAAAAATTAACGAACAACAAACTAGGAGCGCCGAGACGTTCGGGACACACGTCGCCGCAGTCCGACGTTTTGAGCGATAAGAGGAAACGTGATATGATTGGCCGTTAACCCGTAGTCAGGAATATAAGATTATTGTAAATTACGAAAGATTGTGGTTGCATAGACCTATTCGCGGGGGGATTATTGATCACGATGTCATAGCAAATCCATCGCCGCAAGCGTAATATATTACCTATGTCGACTATATTGATTGTAGGTACGTTTGTCCTACTATAACAGAAAATGATCGTTTTGGACTTTACAAGTTATCAGTTTTAAACATGTTGAACATTTCTTTTTTTAACCACCATAAATTTGCGATTATCGAGCCCTTTATGAAATTTATAATCTTGTGTTATAATTCTATTGATAAAATTATCACAAAATAATAACATTTCGCTAACGGTTGGTACGTACGCAAATATGAAATGCGATCCATAAAATTTGCAGTGATTTGAGCGTTATATGTCTACTATTGCGTTTAAAAAAAAAAAAAATATATACATTAACTACGAGTAAAGTATATTACAACAGTCGTTCGGTTGCTTGTCAGACAATTTATTTTTATTTGATTTTAGTTTTTTTAACATGTTATCGACCGACATTCCGTGGATAGATAGATATTTTAACATTGTATTGTTTTTTTCATTTTACATTATATGACATTTGATTCCGACCCTATTTATTTTCACTATTTGTTTTACAAATACGTCATAGAATCTTAATTGTTAAATAAAAATGTAAGAATTTCGTTATTTGTCATCTTACCGTCCAAATTTCTCAACACTTAAATATAACTGAGCAAGTTTTCTTACACGGAAAAACAGTCATCATAATTTATGNAAGACATTTTCGTATAAAATATAAGTAATTAATACATTATGATTAATTTTATGAATAATATTATATATTCTGACTTTTAATTTGTAATTGAATTAAACCGGTCATCGACGAGTTAAGAAGATAAATTGGTTTTAACTTTTGAATTAGCCTTCAGCCTTTGATATTTCATTAATTTATTCTACAAGTTTTACATTAACATAAAAAAATAAGGAGTTTATTTAGAATATACCATGTTAAGTTTTCATTCTGTGTTTAATCATTTTCGTTGTATGAAGTTATAATAACAATTTTACAAAGATCAGAAATAAAATTAATTCAATATTCTCGAATTAACTTTCAACTTAACTCGCGATGATAATTAAAAAAATTAACTTTTAATTTATTTTCGATTAACTGACTCAACTCAAGTTATATTATTATCCGTTGACTTCCAAGCCTTGATTTTTGTTTTTCAATTTTAAGATTTACTAGATTTTTTCACTGTAGCTAGTCTATAATATTATAACAACTGGTATAGTATAATAATAATTAATAATATATTCTATTCTACGATTTGACAATATCAAACGGCCTGTTCGCCGTTAAGGATTAATAGTTATAGACGAACTATATACTACCTACGAATATTTAAACCATATTCCGAAGAAATATTTTGGCATTGAATTAAATGTTTATAATACATACATACCCGGAGCATTTACAAATATTATTATGTGCACGATGAACGGTAGTATAATGATACATATTATTCACCAATATTATATAACTTTTATAATATAATAGTTTTAATTCGTTTCAGCAATGTAGCGTCCATCGTATAAATTATTATAAGTACAATATAATGGTTTACCGCAGTGTTTAACATCTTTTTTTATTACCCCTTCCCCCCTCACTGGTATATTTTCATAAAAATCTTATGCCTCTCTATATTAGTTAAAAATATGAATTTGTTGTTTTTAATCCTAGATCAGGGTAAATTTGCACATCAATTTAAGTACTGCCTTTCTAGAGAGGAATTCCTCCTGTCCTCCCCATCGAAAAACCCTGGTATACCGACTTAATAGATAGAATTCATAAGGGAATAAACGATTGTTTTTTGTATATAATGTATATATGTGTTCAATTTAATGCACTTGTATATTAAAAATATGTGTAATATTACTCTAAGATTGACCGAACAACACATTGATTTAGCTTATCTATTAGAACGTCCCGGGTGATACCACTGCAGGGGTCGTTAAATTCTCTAATTGTTTGGATTACGTATTTAACGTACAAATCCTATCGAAGGCGCCAGATTTTGTCACGGGCCATCTAGGGACTTGGAGGAAAAATATTCAAATAAATTAAACCCCAACTTGAGTTATGTAAATAATTAATATTTCTACACAAAAATATTACAAGTCTAATAATAATAATCACCATAAAATATACTAAGTACAATAAATTCACCAACAAATATAAGTACAAAAACAGAGTGACGCGAAGTCGCTCGCATTTGATCAGGGTGGACTCCTCTAATTAGACGAGGTTTCGGGCAGCGTTATATATGCTCGGAAGGACCCCCAAAACCCGTTTATAGTCGCAGCTATCTACATTATTTCGTTATTACATTTTTTATGCAGCTTGGAATAAATTATCTAACTATTGCTTATTGGTTTTGTGCGTTTTTTTATAGAAAATTATATGTTTGCCTTACGACAGTAGTTTTAGGCGTAACAGCTCAATTGGTATATTTATTATACTCAAGTAATTTTTCAAACAATAGGGTACATTCCCTTAGCAATTTGGTTTTTGCATATTAATATTATTACGGTTCTCAATTATATTGGTTCGGTCGACACTCGAAAAATTCAATTCTCAGGCACTAGTTTTTTACTAAGGTACATTTTCTTATGGGTTGGTTCCCCTTTTTTAATAGTTTACCATGCACGCAATTTAACTCGACAATTACTACGGTTTCATATGCGTATTCCTTAAATGGCGTGTGGAATCCAAAATATCCAGAGTTTACTACATTTGAATCAAGACTGAAAAATTTTGAAAAACACATTGAAATATCCAGATAACACAGTCGGATAACATAAAATATTTGGGAATATAATCTCAAACTAAAGTTCATCTTAAAAAAAAATAATAAACCTAATCAGCAAATAATTATAAATAGAAATTTGTTGTTAAACCTCTTTACAAAAATATAAAAAACTATTAAATTCCCTTCATTTTACATAAAAACGAAAACTTAGTAACTTAGTAACGCTGTTCTTCAAATTAAATCATACGACTCCACATCAAAAGATATAGGGAAACGATTAAATAATAAAGATATAACGAATAAAACACAATTAGTGTATATGATAATCCTAATGCATTAGTTATTGACTAAATCTTTTAGCACCTTCACAAAGTACAGGTTATACAGGTGTAATTAATAAGATTATATCAATTTGAGAAGAACTATATGAAAGAAATTTTATTAAGTAGTAGAAATATACATAATTACAATATTTTAATAACATGGAAACGTTAAGGCTGACTCACAGATATGCAATATCATTCAACAGCGGATTTAAATATATTTTAATTGTTATAGATGCGTATACTAAATATGTATGGATACATTCAGTAAAAAATAAAAGCAGCACAGAAGGTTCAAAAGAAATTTTTAGTGATATTGAAAACAAATCATCCAAAATTATTACAAACAGATAATATAACTGAGTTGTACAATAAACCGTTTCAAGACCTTATGAACAAATTTAATATTAAACATTACAGTACATAAGGCAATATAAATGCAGGTATGGTTGAACGTATTATAAAAATAATTAAAAAGAAAATATATAAACATTTTACATCGATAGGAACATGGAATTGGTACAATTCAATAACCGAACTTGTAACTAATTACAATAATACTAAACATTCTACAATTAAATGTACACCGATTGAAGCTAGAAAAAACATAAATTACCATTTAAGTAAACAATATGAAAATAAGAAAATATAAATTAAATGTTGTAACAAGCTGCATAGAGATTCGCATTTTTACGTTCTCCGTAAACTTCTCAAAAACACTATTAACATTAAGTTTCCAATAATTCACTTGAACTTATTTCTGGACTTAACCCTCATACTAGTGCATAAAACAACATACGAAGCCGTCCACTTTGTCTGCTTTAAGCGAATAATTTTATGTTACATTAATAACGTTAGTGATGGCTTGCTTTAAATTATAGTAGTGTACGATATAATTTTGTTTGGAGGTCAGCGTTGTAAAAAGTTTCGGGGTTTTAGAATTTGTTGGACATGTATTATGAGAAAAAACAGGAAATTCGTTATGTGATTTATGTATGTTTTTGGGATGGTATGTGTCGACTTCTAATACTTAATCGTACTCGGCATTGTCATCAACTTTCATAATATTTATTGTCAAAACATCATACCACTCAAAATTTGACTGCGGTAACGGTTCTGGCATTGATATATACTAAATATTAACAAAATCCTAATAAGTAATCATACTTTGCTTAAGCGTTTATTACATGTTATAATCAAGTAATCTATTTAACTTGATTTTAATGTATTTAGGCTTATAATCAAAAGCTGAGCCAGGTGCATTGAATGTAATGGGAAAAGTCTAAAATAAATATTTTCAAACAAAATCACGGAAATTTTCGAATACGTCGGTGAGAAGATAAACATTGGTTGATAAATATAAATCGCTTTATTTGCCTAAAGTTTTTATATAGAATTTATTTCAAACATGTCATGCATGCGAATAATTTTCTTCGCTTACCATTTCATCAAGAACCGAATTAATAAATTTAGATTTATTTTAGATTTTATCAACATTTATAATTTTTCCTATTTCTTTGTAAATATAGTATCAATTTATATAGTACTTATAATTTGCATCATAATCAATTAGTCATGATTACTAGTTATGAGTACCTATCATAATAGCTGACATTTTAAAACTTGAGGTCTGTATTAAATTATATAAACGACAAGTAAACTTTGTGTCCAAATAGGTCAGTTGTTCTTTTAAATAATTATAATTTAGAAATAGTAAACACAATAAAATAAAAACCTAATTTAAATTAAGTAAGTAACCAATATTTTATATTTAATTAATAATAAAGTAAATAATAATACATCTAAAATGTAACATTTTGCTATCAGCCATCTATAGATTCTAATATTTATCAACACTTGAACATTATACATATTTTTAAGGGTATTGTATAGGTAACAAAAAGCAAAAGAAGAAATTGATATCATATCGTTATCATAAGAAGAAAATTATTTTCTGTATACATATATTTTGTAGGTATTCAAAAACAATTATACAGCTCACATTTATTTTATTTTTGCAAATTATAATAATAACAGTAAGGAATACTTATCTTACATTATACTAAAATTATGTTTAATTTGTTTATTTTTAGTGTCCCTTATTTTAATTTTATTTTTATAAATAGTCGTCCTATTCTAATATTACATTGAATCACTAATGTTAGACCCACCGTCGTATATTTTGTTGTATTTTATTTAATAATAGGACTGTTTTATTTAACAACATACTTTTGTAAATAGCTATGTTACGGTAAAAAATAAAGTACATAGAAATTGGTACAACTGGGACTCCTGGGAGTATGAAAAAATAGCCGGCAGAAAAATTTCAAAGACAACTGAACATTGTATTAAGTATTATTAAATTAATAGAAAAATTAACAATGAATTGTAATTTAGTAATCCATTTTTTATTTTTAAATGTTTCAATAGAAATGAACACAATGTAGATAATATAAATTATGATGTATATTCTGTCAGCCTACTGGTTGTCAGCTCAAATTCGTAATAAACTCCGTCTATTCTACTTCTCCGTCTCCTGCTTCTTCCTCTTCTTCATCTGGTGGTGAGTCTTCATCAGAATTACTTGCAAATAGTCCTGACACTGTAATATACATTTATGTTATGTTAATAACATAAGCTAGTATGTAGTATGTATGTTGTAAATAGTTTGTCATTCATTGTATTAGATATTTTAAATTTAAATAATTAAAATAACGAAACATTAGCGTTCATAAAATTAAAATATATAAATAAATAAATGCATTGCTTGGGGTATTATGATATATGTACAATAGTACGACAGATTTTAAATTAATAATTCATTGTAAGGTCAAAAATTAAAACACGACTGAATATTTTGGAATCTCCAAAACCTCTACTCCTGAAGCCACACTCTGTGGAGCAACAGATGCTGAGGATTGTCAAGGACACCCTCTTTCCGGCACAACCTACGACCAACCGCGGTTATACACGATGCGACTTAGCTGACCATTGCCTGTTTACCGTTGAAGAAATCCAATGAACCATGAAGTGGGTAAAAGGCAGGAACATGATAGCAGGTCCAAATGAAATCACCGGCAAAATCATATGGATGGTTCACAGGGTAGAACATAACATGATAAGCAGTTATTGAACAGAAAGGAAGTCTGGTGCCTAACCAAGAGGCAAATCAACGGACGAAGCCATAATGACGTTGGACAGCGCGGTGCTTGCCGAATTTAACAAAGCCAATTTTTACCTTTTGCAGCGTTAGAGGAATGGTGAGTGCTAAAATACCTATGCGTTATGTTCGCGTCGTATTTTTCTGAGCGAGCAGGTACTGTTGTCTCGCTCCTTTTTCCAATAGGGGCAATTAATTTACCTATCATAAGAGGGGCACCCCAGGGGTCCGTTGTAGGCAAATAGTATATAACTACATATAATCAAGTCTTGATCGAAGAGCTTCCATATAGGAACCAGCTACTCGGGTTTGCTGACAACACCTTGATTCTCGTGGTCGTTATAAACACAAAGGAGTGATAGTGATGCTTTGTCAACTATATATATATGTCATTTTGTAGTAAAATAATTAAATATGCATTATATATTTGCTATAATAACATACGTTTAATGTTGTACCAATTTTTCAATTTTCTCGGTTTTACTATGTTTTATCCCGGTTTTTCAAATTTGATGAGAAAACTCATGCGAAAATCGAAAAATGACCTTCTTAAAGTACCTCGCTAGTGAAATTTCTTTTTAAAAACATTGCTATCATAAATTTAGAGCAAAACTTCTGGTAGAAAAGTTGTGCACAGAAAAAAAAATTCCTGATAGTAGGGATGGGAGCGGCCACTGTTGTAGGTGAGAATTTTGGAAGATTGGACATATAATGTTATTTCATTTATATCTGTAAGCAACGATAAACTATTGCTTGACGAATGATGATTCTGAATTTCGGTAATACATAATAAGAATTGCCGTATTATTATTCTTTTTGCAATTTCCGTTTAAATTTGTTTTCAATGCGCTTAAAAATAAAAATCATTCGATGATTTCGGAAATTTTACCACGTCGAGGAAAGTCCAATACTAGTCTTTTATCAAGTTTCAAGTCTCTTCGTGTATTGATAACTGAATAGCAGAAAAAAAAATCCAAAAAATTAAAATGTCCCTAAAGCTCAAAATGGATTTAAACATTTTCGCAATAAAACTTCACTGAAGTAAATCAAAAAGGCGTTAAAAAATGTATTTGGTGATTTTTCGATTAAATCATTTTCTTTTGTAGAAAACGTCGTCCGTATTTTTATAAAATAATGAAATGGTGAAATTGAATGTTTTCCTACGTTTCTTACAATTAAGTGCTTTTATTTAATGTATTGTATCGAAAATCTATGAAATCGAAAAATGACCTGTTTAAAGTAATATTTAGATAAATTGAGTTTTCAGATAAATAGTAACACTTAAAAATCGGAAACAATTTACTAGAAAAAACATATGTCAAAACACAAACATAAGAAGTGTATTGAAATGAGTTGAAATATGTTACCAGCTTCTTTTTTCTTTGTACAACTTTTCTACCAGCAATTTTGCTCCAACGTTTAATGAAAACAATGTTTCTGAAAGGAAATTTCACCAGGAACTTGAAAGAGGTTTTGTTTCCATTTTCCCCGAAGTTAAACGACAAATATGAAAAACCGAGAAAACCGGAAAATATAAAACATATTGATATTAGTTAAAATGTATTACGGCCTTCTTTTTTCGTGTGCACACCTTTTCCACTAGAAAACTATTCAGATTTCTAAGGGTAACACCTTTTCTGAAAGGAAATGGGTGTGGGGAGGTATTTTAGGGTGGTAAATTTTTGATATATCCAATAGTTTTACAAGTATATGTAAAATTACGTGATAAAACATAAGAACACTTTGAAAATTGGTAGAACATTAAACAAATTTTATTAAAGAAAATATATAAAGCATATTTAATTATGTTACTGTAAAATGACATAAATTTCGTTGACAAAGTAACACTATCAACTAAACTCCGCTCAGAATCTTTTTTTCGTAAGCAATGGGTTATCGTTGCTTACAAATATACACTAAATTTTCGTCTATATCCTACCTTACCAACTTCCCATCTACACCAATAGCTGCATCTGTCCCCATTATCTTACCTTCTTTTGATATACATATTTGTATTTATTGGCTGTATTATAATTATTACTACTGCAGTAATCATGTTAGACCTCAACATTTCAACTACTTTGTAAATTATGATAACGCATCTAATGGATAGTAAAGCTACGTGCACGCGCATTGAGGTGCTGTTAGCCGAATTCAGTTACGGTCTGTAAATACACGTCTAGGAAGTCGAGAGCGGATCGGGCGACGCATGCCCGGGAAAAGGCTTGCGAAAGAGAAACGGCCAACTTTTATAATTTTTCCTCTATGTATTTAATCATATATTTTATCATATTCAGTCGCAATTTACTTATTGACTGTGATTTTACCTGACGATGAATTTTTAATTCAAAATCCGATGTACAATACACATTTCATAAAAATCCAAGCGACACATTTATTTATTTATATATTTCTTTACGAGTTGTGTTAACCATTTAATAATTCTTTTTTAACTTTATTGTTTTATTATTTATGATAAATATTTAACATAGCGCTGTACTTAAAATGAATCAATTGAAACAACTAATCTTTTGAACGTATAGAAAATCTACAAATTAGCTGTCTGTCTAAATTACAGGTCTCTACGTATTTTTTTATCCAAATTACATTAGAACTACAAAATTTAAATTAATAGAAGAATTATATAAGAACTAAAAAACCTAGCAACTCTACGTAAGCCTGGTATCACAATTAAAATATCTTGATTTTGTGTCGTTCTAAGGTGGTTGTAAACATTTAATTGTAGTTAAAAATTATAACAAAATGAAAAATATAATTTCAGACGGTGTTTTAAATTTAAAGTTAAAATTATTACACTATGTCGCTAAGGCATGGGATCTTTTAATATTGCAGATTACTAATTTCTATATATGAATAAAAATTTTAAACTTTTCTTAAAACTCAACTAACCAAATCTAACCTACAATAGCTAGATGTTTGAAATATGATAAAATCATATTTTCGCTATCCTGAAGGTTAGTGTTGGCTATTGTAGCTTAACAAAATTAAAATAACGTAATCAACTTCTCACCTACAAAAGTGGCCCACCCAATATGCAAAGGATTTTCGTTTTTTTTTTTTCATCTGCAGTTAACTGACGATATTTTTAATGGATTTTATATGGAATATAATTAAAATACGTAGATACAATAAATTAATAATTACTCAACGTAAAAACAATAATCAATTAATTGATATTTAAAGTGCCCTAAAAGCTTGAAAATATAGCTTTTTTAAAGCCTACAAGTTAAACTGTACTAATTTACACACTTTTACGATTACAAAATTCTTCGGCGGTTTTAGTGACTATATCTGAAAGAAAAAACATTGATAAACGTTAGCTTCGCAATTTAATTCATGTGGACTATTGTACATATTAATATGTATCCATTAAATTGTATGTTATATTTTTGTATAGGTATTTCAGAGTCCTAATAATTTTTCAGAAAATGATTAGAATACGACCACTTCTACGGTAAGGAGTTTTATTTTCATACCGATCAAAGCGAAACAATTCATAACCAACTAAGCCTATTTTATGATCAAATAAATCCTCTGTTAACCATATATTAGGTAAGATCCAAGTGTACATGTTTTTTTTTTTTTTATTAAATTACCCGAAAGCTTTTATTACAACGATCAAATATCTTCAGAAATACATTATAAAGGTGTGCTAGAATACTAATTCATTGATGTACGAAGAAAAAAAAAAGGGGGGAGATTTTCACTCGCAATGGAATAGCCCCGACCATAGTCTAAGAATCCTATACTAAATCGTATGGTCTTTGGCGTTTGAAACGCCAAATGTCTTATGAATTATCAAGTAGTTGAATTGCTGCTGGGTTGATGTGGTGATCCAGCTTTATCTCATGTTTACAGACAAACTTGGTAATCTCGTTCCGGACTGAGGTGATCATCATATCACGGTGGATAGTGTCGTTTCTGGCACACCGGTGAGCAGCGACGATGATACGGGAAGCGATTTTTCGGCAGCGTTGAATAATTTCAATGTTGGACTTGTTGGCAAAATACTACAGATGTATTTCGTAATTACATAAATGTTTAGCTATCATTAAGTACAATAGACGTTTGTTTACAAGATCTGGTTTTAAAAGTCCTCCAACTAGCCAGGATAATTTATCCATTTTTCCTTGATTTGTAATTTTTTTTGGCGGACATGATGCTTCCAATTCAAGTGGAAGACAATGTGCATACTCAAGTATTGAGCTAGATCTTTTTGTGGGATCATTTGGTGATCCAGTGGCACTTGGATATTCTCAGTTTTGTGAAAAGTAAAATTTACGTGCATTGACTAATCATAATGATTTGAATTTTCTAACGTCTTGTCAAATTGAAATTGTTGTCGATTGAAGTTTATAAGTTTTTAGCCGCAGTCTTTTGATTCTTAATGGTTGTTAAAATTTCCGTATCATCAGCAAACATAGTAGCCATTAAGTTGTTGTTGGTAAGGATATCGACTATGTAGAGCAGAAATAATATAGGTCCTAGGACCTATATTATTAGACCTTGTGGTACTCCAGCTGATATATCACTCCAATTTGTTATCGTTTCTTCATGCATGACTCAAAACTGTCATTCAGTTAAGTAAGAATTAAAAATTGAGCACCAGGTGGCCATTGTTCTTGTAGTTTCATGAGTAGTTCGTTATGGAAAACTTTATCAAAAGCTTTGTACACATCTGGAAATACTCCGTAGACATAATTTTTTTCTTCGAGTGCTCTGCTAATCAGGTTTTTGTTTCGATGAACTTGGTTGATGGTTGAATGTTTGTTTTAGAATCCTAAACTATGAGTTATTTTTTTTCAATTGGTAATTTTAATGAAATTAGAAGAAACTTTTCAAAGAGTGGCTGGACCCAAGTGAAACATTAAACCAAATTCGCCCTTTGCTCTTGATTTATTTTTTATGAATATCTCATAGCATTTACCAATTTATTCTATATTTTTTATTCAATTTTTTGCCATACATAGTGGACTAATTTTCTTTTGCGTTTGTTTAATACTAATATGGCACAAATTTTCATGAATATTTTTTATGAGTTAACACTAAACCCCTTTGGCAATATAATTCTTTCTTTTCCCATAACCTTCCTGTAGTGTACATTTCCTTTCTTTATCAAAATATTTTTCTTATATTTTTATTGGTCAATCCTAGATTTCATATTCATATTCTCTAATGGTTTATGATCGGAATGTACAGTAAATGATTTTACTATGATCCAGTATTGTCAGTATCTTATGTCTAATGATTAATGTGCTCATAAAAATATTTAGAAAATATAAGAATTTCATCCATATAATTAACAGCAAAGTTTGTGATTTTATAATTCATCAACATGTTACTCAGCATTCTCCAGAAAAATGCAGGTGAGGTTTTGACACCAAAAGGAAAGCATTTTCATTTAAAGTGTTCCTCATGTGTTACAAAAGCAGTCATTTCCTTTCTTCGATTCGTAAAGAAATTTACCAGAAATCAGAGTTAATATCTAATGTTGAAAAAAATTGCAATTCCTTGTCTTTATTACTAGGTCATTAAAAAGTGAAAACGGTTGTGCTTGTGGTAATACTATTTTGTTTGAATCTGTAAAGTATATACTAGACTAGTAGACTAGATCTTCTATTCTCTTCTTTCTTAATGCTAATTTGTAGATAATGTGCTAATGTGTAACCGGTGCAGCAAATGGACTGTAGGATTCTTCAATCAGTTTTCCTTCTAGTAGTTTGAATATTTGTTCTTCTATTGCAAAAATATATTTTTAGTTCACTCTATACCCATTACTGATATATTTTTACTTAAGATTTTGAAAATAGATATTTTTTTTTTTTTTAAATAAATATACAAACAAATAATGTACTTCGAAATTCGCAACTTTTTATTTTTAGTTTACACTTTTGTTAAATTTAAATTTTTTAATACATACCCTCTGGTTTCGCCAAAAACAAACTTTTGATATAAAGTTTTGTCCTTGCTGGGGAAAAAAAATGTATTGTTTCTTATAATATTATTCTATGTATATGAATGGTACAAAGCGTTAAAATTACAGATGAGAAGAAATAAGAAGTAAAATTTGTAAAAATCGCACATGGACTAAATATGAAAAAAAAAAATATTATAGTTTTGTTTAATAAATATTATAATGCATAATATCTATACATAATATAAATATATAACACATTTAATATTTTTAATAAACTATCAAACGTTTCAATAATATAATTAGTTCTATCACAATAATAAAATTGACATTGTTAATTCTCAATAATATTTACACCCCTCACCCACTTAGAAATGCCCTACTTTAAACTACTGTAGCAAACAAGTGGGAGTCGTTAAAATGAAAGACCTCGGGAGACATAAAGGCGCCATACACGTCACTCATTTTTCTACTTATTTGGTTTCTCCAGCAAAAGTTGAAACAAAAATCTATGAAAGTTTTATTATTTTTGAGCTTGCGTGTTTCGTCATACTACTAAGGCTCACTGGCTTATCACTTTTAAATATCCATCGAATTGAAAATATATATGTATAAAAGTGGACCCGACAGACATTGTCCTATATGATATTTCAAGTGATTAGTATATTAAACAAAGTATGAAATGAAAGACAAATAATATAATAATTTCATTATTCTTTATTTTGAAATAACATCNTTCAAGTGATTAGTATATTAAACAAAGTATGAAATGAAAGAAAAATAATATAATAATTTCATTATTCTTTATTTTGAAATAACATCAATTTTTCTAAAAAGTTACGTACTTAAAACAATGCCACGTCTTCGTGGACGAAGAGGAAATATTGGACGACGGACTCGGAATTACAACTAGTCCTGAACCGTCAGTTAAATAGATCGACAGAAGATCAATTGACGGACAATGGAAATTTAAGAAACCAGGCTGCAATCACACGAACTAATGAAAGTCTAGAGCAACGCAATGAACGCCGTCGAGCTAATGCATTGAGATAAAGACTGGCCCGTCAACGAGTCACCGACACATTCTGAACACGTAAACAACAACGTTTGCAATTGTAAAAGGGGTACCTTGTGGTTGACTCGAAATTTCCGGTCCGTCAGATAAGATTCTAATAGCGCACACCAAATGTGTGGCAGCTGTTCACGATATTTTATGAGTAGTGCTTTATGCCAAACTTTATCAAAAGCTTGAGCTATGTCTAGAAATACTCCACAGCAATAATTTTGTAGTAATAATATATAACTCTCGTTAACGGGTCGATGAAAATTAAAAATGTCAACACTACAATGTACTTAAACTGAAACTTCATATTTATACATGTTGCTATTTAAAAATCAAAATTGGGCAAACATTTCACTACTAAAAATGTATAAATACCATTTACAATCAGGTTATTTCTCAATTTATAAAAAAAATTTCAGGAACACTTATAAACAGATAATGATAACCTCAGCATTAAATTTAAGAAGTTCAAATGGTTTCACAAAAAATGTTTGCAGATAATGTACATTTTTAATTTTTCTTTTATTAGTAGTATAAAATAGCCGGTTCTACTCCAGGATCAGGAACGAAGCCTTGTTTTGATACAGTATCCACTGTAGAAAGACTGCAGATATAATGTACATATGCAGTAAAATAGTACTATAAAAAAGTTAAATTAATTTTTTTCTTATTAATTAAATAATAATTAAAATTATAATTATACGAATAACAATAATAATAATTATAATACTTTTATTTTAATCATCGTTTAGCAAGCGGTTTGTTCAACAATATTCTCTATATATATATATACATATATTTTTTCATATCGATGAATATATAGAAGTGATAGGCCAGTGAGCTTCTGATCAAATTTTTTTTTTCCACAAAATACGACTTTCAACGAATCTCATGTTAAATTCTCAAGTATTTCTGTTCGGTCCAACAATTTTATCCACAGAGTATCTACTGAATACAAATTATGTACAAAACTGGAAAAATTAAAATGTATAAATCGTTCAAAAATTTGACCACGTCAATAGGAAAATATAGGTTTTCTGACCAAATTTCAAGTCTTTTTGAATATTCTTAACTGAATGACAAAATAACAAAATTGAATGTAATATAAGCATTAATTTCGAAAATTGTCGAATTAGAATAAAAGCTATAATTTAGAATGAAATATTATAATATGTAAATTTTGCCGGCCTTACAAGACTACAAAACTAGTAGTAGTATAATAATAAAATAATAATAATAATGATATATATCATATATTATTAATACCTACAAGGTGTAGGTATCAAATAACGTCAAACAATACTAAAGAAAGTTATAGGTAGCCAATATATGCTATTTGTAGTTGCTGTAATAATATCAAGTAAAAGAACTTATACTTACTATTAAGATCTAAAAAAAATTTAAAAACCTTGTTAATCATATAAAGTTATATTATGTTTTANCACTTAATACAACAAAAACATTTCAATTTATCATGAAAAATAAGTTATTTTGTGAAATAATATAGTAAATACGTATCTGTGTTAAAAAAAAATTATTATAATATTTTTCAATACTCTAAAAATCATCTCTCTCACTATGGTTTCAATATTCGGTAGATTTGTTTGCAGCCATCATCCTTTCTTCTCTATTATCCGCTTTTCTTTTCATGCCTAATTATGAGTTGCATCCTTGGTCTTTTATTATTTGTTGAATATACTTTAATCTCGACCTACCCCCATGGTTCATCCCCTTTAGACTTCCTTCTATAATCAGTTTTAACAAACTTTTGCGTCATATTATATGATCTATCTATTCGTTTCGTGTTCTAATTATATTTCTTCGTAGTAATTTTCTCTCTGATATTTTTTTTAGTATTCCTTCAGTAGTCCATCAAACTCAACCTTAACATTATTCTATAGCACCAAATTGTATATGATACAATATAAAATTGTAAGATTAATGATAAAGTTCAAATAAAAAAATTGAAAATACATTTGATAACAAATATAACTCTAATTGGACACAAGAAATTTGTATTGTTACAGAGATAATGAGCACAAATCCAATTACTTATAAAATTAAAGACATAAATAATGAAACTATTGATGAAAGTTTCTATAGTGAAGAACTACAGAAAACAAAATGTTGATGTGAGAGAAAAAGGAATTGTAATAAAATGTTAAAATTCAAAAAAAAAAATGTACAAATTAAGATTTGTACATTTTTATTTAAACCTGAAGGTATTTCATATTTAAGAGTTAAATCTCATTTTAAATATTATTTAACACCTAACAATAATTAAATTGTACATTTTAAACGAGATTGTCTTATTTAAAATGAATTTGAAAAAATAAATTGAATCTTAGTTAAAAAAATATAACCTATAATAAAATGGAAGAAGATAATAATGTTAGAACAGCTTTAAAAAATACGTCTATTATGTGCAAAATTTCAATTACATATTCAAATTGGTCTAGACATTTACAATCAAAAAAACATAAAAGAAATGATCCGAATGAAACTATTAAACCTAGATTTCATAAAAAAACTACACTGAGAATTAAAAATAATATCCCAACACTTAAAAAGAGAGAACAATAAAACCTCACAGAGTTTTCTGCAAATTTTCTAAAGATATTATTGAGAAAAGACCAACTAACAAAAATAATCATAGCGGAATATATTTTGAAGATAAGATTCCAACACACATAATATTCTCAAAATTGGATGATAGCTTATTTCAGAGAGAAAGACCTGCTTTAAAGATTGTTGATATTACTACTGATAATCGGTCTGCTTTTAAAGGGAGAATATTATCATTGATTGTTGAAAATACACGATAATTTAAAGATATCAATCAATTTTTGAATTATTCAAAAAAGTTTGTTAAGAAAATAATATTAGAATATTTAAAATAGAAAGGTAATTTTAAAATATCTATTATAATCAATTGTAAATATATTAAGAAAAATCCATCAAACGAGGAAATATATACAGGCTTTAGATCAAAAAGTGAACATTTCTTTCATTCTAGTAATTTTAATGAATTTTTTAACAATGTGAATAAAATAATTCAATCTCGAGAAGATGATTTTATAGCTTTGAGTTCTGGTTGGATATTTAACCATGTTACAAATATGAACATAAACATGTATAAATATAATCCACTAAGAGGGGCATCATATATTGAATTATCAAAAATGATATTTGATAAAAAATGCTATTATCAACATTAAAAACAAAGATAACAAATGTTTTTTTTAGTCAATTCTTGCTGCTTTACATCCAGTGATAAAAGATGCAAATAGAATTAGCAAATATAAAGAATGGGAAAATGAATTTGATGAAGTTTTTAAGTTTAAAAATTAAATTTTCAGTTAAATTAAAAGATATTCCTAAATTTGAGAAAAAAAACAAATATGTCCATTAATGTGTTTATTTATGAAGACAATACAGTATAATATCACTACAAATATGTGATATTCATAAAGAAACACATATTAACTTATTTTATCTTAGAGAAGAAAATAATGAACATTATTGTTTGATTAGAAAATTAAAGAGATTAGTTGGTTCACAAAAAATAAAACATGTCCATACAACACATTTATGCAACATGTGTTTATCTCATTTTCATACTGAGGAAAGTCTAACACACCATGAGAAATATTGCAGAAATAATAAATGTGCTAAAGCAATATTACCGAGCATATCTAATTGTATTCTTCACTTTGAATAATACAATCAATGTTATAAAGCTCCTTTTGCCATTTATACTGATTTCGAAAGTATGCTACTCAAAATTAGTACATGTCAACCTTCTGATACAGCTTCCTATACAAAAACATATCAAAACTATTTACCTATTAGTTTTTGTTAGAATGTTAATTATAGTAATACTAGTAAAAGTAATCTAGTAACATATTCAGGTGAATATGCAGCAAAAGTTTTTTTATGAGAAAATAAAAGATGAAGCTCTTTATATTGCAAACAATTATTTAGATGTAAAAAAACCTATGATAATAACCAAAGAACGAGAAACTGAATTTGAAAAAGAAAATAACTGTCATATATGTGAAAAATCTTTGATGGATTTACCACCAATACTAGTGAAGAAACAAAAAATACTAAATGAAATTAAAGATCTTCAAGAACTTATGGAAAAAGTTAAAGATCATGATCACTTAACAGGAAAATATCGAGGAGCTGCTCATTCTATATGTAATTTAAATTATAAGGTTCCTAGATTTATTCCAGTATTTTTCCACAGTCTATCTGGTTATGACACACATTTATTCATAAAATAATTAGGTATTGATAAAGATAATATAAAAACAATTGCAAGTAGTGAAGAAAATTATACATCATTTTCAAAAAATATATAATATATACATATAGATCCAATTACTAAAGACCCTGTTTTAGATCAGAAAGGAAAACCTATTTTTAAAACAGTTGAAATAAGATTTCTTGATTCTTTCAAGTTCTTATCTAATTCTTTAGAAAAATTAGCTAATAATTTAAAATCAAATCAGTTTAAAGAATTATCTAAACATTACCCTGAGCAATTGGATTTAGTAAAAGGAAAATTTACCTTCTATACATAAATTTTACAGCTCTCTTACAGGTGAACATGTAACACAAAATGCATATGAAAATGCTAAAAAAATATGGGAAACATTCGAAATAAAAAATATGAGAGACCTAACCATACTTTATAATAAAATAGATGTATTATTACTTACAGATGTAATGGAAAATTATAGAGATGTTTCAATAAGACATTTTAAGTTGGATCCTGTTCATTATTATACAACTCCAGGTTTTGCTTGGAATGCTATGCTTAGAAAAACAGGTGTAGAATTAGAACTAATAAGAGATATTGATTTGTATTTAATGTTTGAATAAGGAATAAGAGCAGGATTATCTCAATGTAGTATTAGATATTCTAAAGCTAGTAATAAATATATTGGGGAAAAAAGAAAAGAAAAAACATCAACAAAATATCTCTTAGATTTGGTTGCAAATAATCTCAATGAATGGGCGATGTGTAAATATTTACCATATAAATGATTTAAATGGCATAATCCTGATTTGTTGAATACAGAAAAAATTTTAAGAATGAAAGGTGACTGAGAAAAAAGCTATATTTTCGAAGTAGATTTGAAATATCCTGAAGAGCTTCACAATTTTTGATTGATTATTTTGAGAATAAAAAATATGGAATACCCCAAATAAATAAAAAAGTTCCAAGTAAATTTAAAGATGATCTTAATGGTCATATAATGACTGAATTTGTTGAGTTAAGGTCTAAATCATATACATTTAAAGTATTTGAAAATAAAAATGAGTAAAAGGTGTTCAAAAACACATAGTGAATATATATATATATATAATGAATTATGTTTTAATATGTAAAACAGAACACTTTAAGAACAGATAAACATAAAATATATACCATTAAATAAAAAAAAAAAAGCTCTTAGTGCATACGATGATAAAAGACATATTCTAGAAAATGGTATAAATACTATAGCTTGGGAACATTATTCAACAAAAATAGAAAGAGAACATTTCAGAGAATACCTTGATAATTCAATAAAAACAAATAATAAAAAATAATGATAATTTTAATATAAATTATTTTTGAGAAATAATCTATTTCACGCGCCATGCGTAATATAATATATTATTATTTTTGTTAAAGAGAACTGTTCCAAGTGCAATGTTTATGTAACATTTGTTTTTATTTTATTTTTTTTAATTTATTTTTTAAATATTATTTTTAAATTATCTTTTTAAATATTATTTTTTAATTATTTTTTTTCAAATATTATTTTTATTTTATGCATGTAAACATTGGACAGGAAATAAAACAATGTGAATATAGTTCAGGAATTAGTTTTAAAGTGAGAAATAAGATACTGCACCAGAACCGGCATATTACTAGTACTTTTCTATTCTCTATCATGTAAATGATTTCAGTTGTTATCCAGTGCTTTCTTGCTGTAATGTTTTTATCACATAAAGTTTTTGGTGCCATGTTTAATGTTTATAATTGTATCTTTCAAGTTCTGCAATATTTTTTAATATTTTGGGATTATTAAATAGTCACGTCATTTGTGCCTTTGCTATATTTTTTCTTTTATTCTTAATTTCTCAGATTTTTAATTTACCATTCCACCATTTTCTATTTACCCATTTAATTTTAGATTACATTTCATCCTGATTAGATTGTGGTCGTTATTTTCATCCACTCCTGGGTAACTACTACATTCTCTGACTTAATTCTTAAATCTGTTTGTAACCATAAAGTAATCTGTTTGTTATATATTTATAATAACTTTAATTTATAATAACTATTTTGCAGTTATTCCCATACACTAACAACATTGATTAATTATCTTTGTTCAAAACTACAAAAACATACTTACCATCAACTGTATACTCCGCTGTATTGATACAAAACAAGAATCTTTAGTAAAATTTAAATGTGGAATTCAAAAGATATTTAACAATTATTATACATTTTAATAATCTTAGCAAAAAATAGTATCATAAATCAGTCAAGAAAAGAGGAGAAGGTATTTTGCGCTAATTTTATTACTTGTAATTTGCAACAGCATATATAAATATAACATGCATTTTAAGTATTCCAGTAGAAAAGTTGCGCACAGATGAAAAAAAAAAAATAAACATTTTTTGTAAAATCATAAGCGTCTTCACTCTAATCTGAATCTAAAATACAATATGTCAATCTGTTGAAAAAAAATTGTTTATTAGTATTTAAGTAGTGTAAACTACAATCTTAATAAAGTGAACAAAGACACAAATTAAAATTTGTGTAGGTACAACATTGCACAGATTATAAAATTCCCTTTAGTTCTGTTTTATATAAGCACAATCTACAACGATAAAAAGTGGCGCTAATTATCAAAATTATTTTTAGATGTGTCGCAAAATACATACCCTCACAAAAAAGAAGGGCCCTCACCTAGGCTAAACTTGTCAAGAAATTTTGATGAACGACAGTCCCACATCATCCTAAGGTTAATTTGTATAAATTAAGATTATATTAACCATAACTGAAGGGGAAGGCATCAACTGTACATACGATATAGACTAATTCATAAGTTATTTAATAAACAATAGCTGTAGTGAATGAAGTAATGTGTTAAACAGAACCCTTACTGTCGTGGGTAATACTTGAAAAAAATTCCCATAGTATTATTTACTATGTATCTCAACGATGAATCAAGACGAATAAGCAAAGATTATAAAGTCAGTGAATCCACCCTGCTCGTGATTTAATTTGTATGATGTGCATTGTACTTACTACAAATGAGAGCTGGAAAATAAAAATTAAAAAAAATATTAGTAATTTAAATATCTTTATTAGGTACTATACAGCGGGATGACCCAATCTTTTTTTACTCAACAACCCTATTTGATTTTCATAAACTCACACCGCTCACCTCTTCCCACCACGCACAACAATAAATTTAAAAAAATTTTTGTTTTGTTTTTAATTGGCCATTATATAAGGTGAAAATTAAATATTTTCATAGCATTTTGTTCTCGGATAAGTTTCTAGGATAACGTAATCTTTATTATGATAATAAGTAGGTACAACAAATATACAATAATACTAATAGATCCATAAAGTTAGTGAATGGCCATTGAACAATAATTTACTTTCTAGTACCTTTCTAGTTCTAGTGCTTAATTAGTGCTCAATTTATCTACGAGGTATGGAATTTTCCACATAGCGTACGAAGTGCATTTTTAAACTAATGAACTAGGTGACATAAATATCACCCAGTGAAAATATGTTATCGGCTAGTTGATTATATTTTTAAAGACTGGGTGACATACAATAATAAATTGTTAGAAAAAGTCATAAGACAACCTTATGTGAGTGCTCAATATCCACTCGCTAACTTCACAGATATACACTAAATTCTAACTTCATTTGAATAATAAAAGTCACAGTAGAATCGCCCCCATTAGCGCTCCCTTAAGTAAAAAGTCCCTTTAAAATTAAAAAAGCCCACAAGGGGGTGGTATTGCCCACGTTGGACATCACTGCTATACAGTTATTGTTGAATAATTAAAATAAATAATTTATAGGTAAAATATTATTAGTTATGACATCACAAGTAATATCAATAGTAATAGGTATACTATTAACATCAATGACAATGCGAGACACCGACATACAAAACCTGGCTCAAAGTTTGTATTCAGTGTCACACGAAATCGCTATATTAATAACAATTGTCTAGTTTTCAAATTATTATTATAGATAAATTCAAATCCTAAAACGAAAATGACTTTAATAATTACATTAATACATCTCAAAAAAAAATACATCAATAAAAATGTCTGTAAAAATACTCATTAAGTATTATATGTTTATTATAAATTCGAGATCATATAAAATATAAAGTGAAACCAATAGTTTTAATAATATAATATTACATATTGTACAAACTGATTTTAAAAAGTTAGAAAGTTTGAGGGGAAATATAATGTATATCTGTAAGCAACTATTAACAATTTTTAACCAAACACAATTCTGAGCGGGGTTCAGTTAATAGTGTTGCTTTGTCAACAATATACATATAAAGATTATATATCATATTATGATAAAATAATTACATGTACATTCAGCATTACATATTTTCTTTAATACAATTTGTTTAATAGTGTATCTATTTTTCCGGTTTTCCCATTTCTTATGAAAATAGCTAGGGAAATCAAAAAAACCACCTAGGTACCACCCTAGCCAGATTTC
The DNA here is from genome assembly GCA_902439185.1 of Cinara cedri. Classification (NCBI taxonomy): domain Eukaryota; kingdom Metazoa; phylum Arthropoda; class Insecta; order Hemiptera; family Aphididae; genus Cinara; species Cinara cedri. Next base: position 31,447 of record CABPRJ010002416.1, read on the forward strand.
TTGTCAGAAAAATTGCTATAACTGGAAAACGGAGCGAAATTGCTGGTAGATAGAAGAGCTGTTCACGGATGAAAATAATAAATCAATAAAAAAAATAAACAACATTGTAAAACCAATGTATTCCTCGTTCTGCTCATAATCTAAACTTACTTTCTGTTTACTTTTTTACATAAACTTAAAGATGGTATTAAAAAAAATAACAGTATTCGTTCTGTATTATTATTTTCTGTTTATCTCTATTACCACCGTTTTAATTTCAAATTATGCATACCTACATGTATAATATTATTATTTAATATTCGTTAATTTTATTCAAATTGACGGTATGTTTTTGTTTCAAATATTCATGTATATCAGTAATCTGACGATGGCGCAATGCCAAAATTCAGTAGTTACGTAATAATACAATTTTACAATTCTAAGTCAATGTTTAAAATTGTTTCAACATATAATTAAAAACTGTACATGCACTAACTGTAACTTGAAATACAGAATTCAAACAAAGTAGTGATATACACATTTCATTTGAATTCTGTAAAGTAGTTATAACATATATTTAATGAGATTTTTTTTTACAAAAGCATAACTTATTATTGTTTGAGATCCTTTTGAATTTACAATTTTTTCGAAATAATTTTTAGATATTTGCACAAAAGGACAAGAGTTTGAACAGATAATATATAATACTAAGAAAAAGAGAACAGGCATACTTCGCACGATGCTAGACCACTGTTGTAGGTGATAAATTAGGAAGGTAAAAGGGAAATTTAATATCTTCTCGCAACGATTACCCATTGCTAACGAAAAACGGTTCTGAGAGAAGCTTGGTTAATAATATTGCAATTTCAACAATATATATGTATATAATTTAATAAATAAATAAATAAATAGCTTCGTCTAATTTGATTTAAAATAAATATATTTTGAATACGACGACTAACGTAGTAAACACATTCTGCATGTTGCATTTATTACATTTTTTTACCCCTGCTACCTACCCGACGTGGTTTAGCAAAAAAACATTTTCAAAACATGGGTTTGAACGCACAACCATTGGGTTGACAATATCTACGTACCACTGTATTACAACTGTCATACTATAAAATTGTCATTATATAATATCCGCACATTACCAGAACTTCAAAAGGCTGTAATTTCTAAACTAAGCCAATCCGCTCGATTCTGACTTTACCATCGTTCTTAAATATATATATACATTGCCGATTTAAGAACGATGGTAAAGTCAGGTTCCATATAATTTTTAACTCAAACGACTTTCGTCAAAATATAATATTAAAATTCCTTCATAAAAAAAAAATATTATAGTATACATTAAGTTCAATATTTTTTTGTTACAAAATTCGACTTTTAAAGAACCTCCTGTTCAATTTTCAAGTATTTTTATTTAATAATAATTATATCACAGAGTAATTACCAAATCAAAATTTTGTGTAAGCTCACAAAATTAAAATCTCTATAATTAGCACAAAAATAGCTCAAATGTTTTTAAAGTTTTACAATGTTTAAAAAATAAAATATGAGTTTTCTGTACAAATTTCGAGTTTCTAAAAATATTTTAAAATGAATTACAACACAATGAAAAACAAAATTGAAAATAATAAAAGCATTATTTTCTTAAATTTTATCGTTTTTCCTAAATTGTTCCCGGTTATTCCCACTTATTGGGAAAACTGAGATTATCCCAGTAGATAATCAAATAATTAGCTGTTTGAAAAACCATCTCAAGGAAATTTCCTTTCAAAAAATGTGCTACATTTGATACTTCATTTATAAAATAATATTGTTTAATATAAATAGATTAATATATTTACCCAACGAAGATAGTAATTCGACAATATTATGACCTATTTATTTCAACGTACCAACTAGATACAAAATAAAATAGATCCTTGAAAATTATTAATTGGAGGAAGATTTCTGGTCCGAATGTTTTTAATAGACAAAAAAAAAACACGTATCATAATAGAATCATTAATTTTACTCTTCACTCAGATTAAAAAAAAAATATTCTGACCCTAGAGCAAATAGAGGAACTACATTAAAATGTAATGTTTTGACGTTTTCTAAGTAAATATTGACAAATACCATTGTTGCAGCCGTACACATATCCGCGTTCGTATCATCCGTGTCACTTTCGATCTCATATCAGCGCGGCGGCCGTCTTATCGCGCGCTCCGCGTTTATGGGCTGCACGCTCCCGGCATTAACGTGTGTTAGTGAGGTGCACGCATTTTCGCCGGCGCGAAACTGGTCCGTCCACCGACGACATCGCGTCGCTCTGTCCCCCTGGCCTTTGTTGCGAGTTCAGTTCGTTTTTCTCTTCGTGTGCCGTAAAGTATGTTCTCTCTTTTACGCCGTTGTAACATATATATATATATATAAATATATAACTACACTCTTAGTGTCGCACGCGTGCCCCTTGGCCGCCCTTCGTGCGTGAATCGTATCTACCACGCATTTGTCGTTGCCGCCCGCGTCATCCATGCCGGGTGCAGTCATCCGCGTACCGCGCTACCGGACCAACATTCATCAACCAGATTCACGGTCAGCATACCGCCTATTTAATTTGTACCCCTTAATCATAAGTATTGAAAATTCTTGTATTTTAGTAATAAGCAAACTCCTTCCCCCCTTTCTATTGTCGTAGTAATTTAAGTTATATTTTAATTATTTCAATACATAACATAGTAACCACATAAAATCCATATACATAAGGTTTCTTCTTTGGTTACCTAATATATCCGTCCTGTCCACCAGTCATTACCCTATCGGCCAGTAGCCCGCTATAGTCAAACCTCGGGGCTGGCTACCAACAACCATTTAGAAAAAAATAAAAATGAAACACTTACCTTTCGTATTGGTATCATATTTGAATGACCCTATGAAATGAAATACAAATAAACTGGTTAGTAATTATAATTGTTTTTTTTAATCCATGTGAACATGGAAATGAGACTCTAGGTTGATGAGTGCCGGAATTTTCCAGTAAGTAAATATCATTGATAATTTAAAACTGTCTACGGACATGTGTAAAAACAAACGCAATATTATGAGTGACAAATAAAAAAAGTGATAAAATATGACCACCTGAGGTACACCTAAAAAGAATGACATGTTCTCTAAAACATTGCCATTTAGTATAAAATGTTGCGTCTAGTTTTTTAGATCTGGGCAATATTGATTACCTCTTTTAATGTCCATCCATTAGATATGTAAAATAAAAATTAAATTTGAAGTTATTTATGTATGTGGATGAAAGTAAAATTTTGCTGGTGCTATAAGTCTAGAAAAAGAGAAGTTTAAATTCAAATTCAAATAGGTTTCGAATTTATGATATAATGATGATATGTCTTATATAATTTATAAATTTAAAATATTAAAGCGATTGCTCTACTACCGATTTTTACAAATTTGTTGGATGAAAGATGTGCCAGAAGATAATGAAAAAGGGAAAAGTAAATTTAACAGAATTGTATAATAATCGTAAAATAATAATCTGTATTTCTAAGACAAGTGAAAAATAGTTATAATTTTGCATTTTTCGACTGCAGACAATTTTCGTGAAAATTAAGTGACATCTAATAATGAGATAATGTACTTTGGAAATTATTATTATAAAACGATAAAAATAACTACAGCAAAGAGTTAATTTTAAAAAGACTACGTAGGATAATGTAGACGGATACATCCAATGTTTTAGATAATTTAATGTACACCTGGAAGCAACTATAAACCAGTGGTGCGCAACCTTTTTTGATCCACGACCCCCTAAAATGATTTATTTTGATAATACGACCCCCCTTCCTACCAATATTATGTAAGTGTATAATATAAATTTTCTTAATAGTCTTAATGTATACAAACATTTTATTCATATAAATTAAATCGTTAATTTTAGGCGATTTTAATATTTCTTTAATTTAATTAATCAATAACATGAAAAAAAAAACACAAAATTAAAGTTTTATAAATTCTAAAATTAAAAAATGTATTATTATAATGATAATCATAATTTTAATATTTTTAAAATTATAAAATTACTATTTAATTATTTTAATGAGAGACCTGAGCTTGCATTGTAGACATGATTGATTCTATGTTTGGTTTGATATTTGACACTGCTATTCTTAAATCAGCTTCAACATTTAATCTGGAGCGATATTTGTTTTTAATTATCATTAGTGTTGAAAATGCTGTTTCGCATAAATAAGTTGATGCAAAAGGAAGTAAAATTGATATGGCTTGTTTTGATAATTCCGGATATTCAAATTTGATGGAAATCCAAAATGTATCACATGCATTTTCTTGAAATCTGATACGTAGATTTTCATCTGATGACAAGTCAATTAGTTCTTCGCTTATTTTTAAATTTCCTAATTTTATTTCATTGATATTAAAATGAAATGGATTTCTTATCCAACCTAGACTTTCTTCTGGGAAATCTTCAAACCGTGCATTAAAGTTTGTTTGTAAACTTCTTAGATGAGCAGTTATAATTTCTTTTATCATATTAATATCCACATCATTATCACCTAGGAATTCTGATAAACATGAAAACATTTCAAATTTGTCATCGTCGATATAANAGTATGAAGAAGCAATTTTTCATGGTCAGAACCCATTTCATTGCAAAGTATAGTAAAAAGTCTGGAATTTAATGACTTTGATTTTATAAAATTTATTACACTTATAGCATTAAGAAGTACTTTATTAACATCTGGTTGAAGTTTTTTGGAAGCTAAAGCTTCTCAATGAATCATACAATGGCTAAACATTATATTTAAAGACACTTCTAAAATCTTAGCTTTAAAACCTTTTTTTGAACCAGTAAGGGCGGCTGCGCCGTCAGTGCATATTGACACACACATTGACCAGGGAATTTCATTAATTTCTAAAAAATTGTTTATAAGAACAAAAATATCATTTCCAGTTGTACGTCCTTCTAATGGTTGACAAAATAAAAAGTCTTCTTCAATTTTATTTTTATAAATATATCTAACATATACAAGAAGTTGAGCAAGATTAGTTATATCTGCAAAATTCATCTAATTGCACTGCAAAATAATTTCCTCGTAATCTATTTAGGAGTTGTGATTTTACATTATCGGACATATTTTCAATTCGACGTGACATTGCATGCGACGTGAATTCATTTGCATATGATTTGCCATGCATAATTGATACTATTTTTAAAGCGGCTGGCAAAATGAGAGATTCACCAATAGAGTGTGGTTTTTTGGTTTTTGCANAATATATCTAACATACAAGATCAACATCTACAAGAAGTTGAGCAAGATTAGTTATATCCGTAGATTCATCTAATTGCATTGCAAAATAATTTCCTCGTAATCTATTTAGGAGTTGTGATTTTATATTATCGGACATATTTTCAATTCGACGTGATACAGTATCTCTTGATAAGGGAATTGTTTTTAATTCATTTGCATATGATTCGCCATGCATAATTGATACTATTTTTATAGCGGCTAGCAAAACGAGAGATTCACCAATAGAGTGTGATTTTTTGGTTTTTGCAATTAAATATGAAGCCTCTAATGACGCAGCTAGAGCTTTTATAGGTACTGAAGTAAAATTACGCATAGTATTTTTTTGAACTTTTATCGAATTTTCATACCTTTTAAAAAAGTCTTCCTCTTTATGTTGGAATTGGGGATGTTTAGTTACTAAATGTCGTTTTAGCTTTGATGGCTTCATACTTTCTGAAGCTAATCTTTCTAAACAAATAACACATTTTGGCTCACATTTTTCAACATCGAAAGTGAATCCAAACTTGATGTAACTGTCTTGGTATTTACGGTCCTTTTTATTAACTATTCACTATTCATCGGTCGTTTAATTAAAAATTTATTCATATCGATGTTTTAGTTTATATATTATAAAATATTAAAAATATTAGATTAAAATAATACAAAATACAAACTATACAAAATTATAACCATAAATATAAGGATTAACTCAACGGCTCGTACATGACTATCGGACTATTTCATAATCACCATGAGATTAAATTAAATTACTGATTAAATTAAATTTAAAAATAACCCGTACACTGCGTGATTCAAAAGAACTTGTTATCGCAACATTAATATTACGATAACATATTTCGATTGACACAGGCATAACGGTACAAAATAATTTTACTTTGTATGAAACTATAAAATAATATAAATAGTATATAACTTTTTTATTTGGTGTAAAATAATTGGCGACCCCCTAATAAAATTTAAAATAAAACTCGTTTGGTTAGAGTCTAACCAAACGAGTCCACCACGGTCAAATGCGAGCGGATTCGCGACAATGTTTTATGAATTATTTTTGGACATGTAATATTTTTGAGAATTTAATTTAATTGGACTTGTAGCATTTTTATGTGAAAATATTAATAACTTACAAAATTGAATTAGAGTTTAATTTATTTCAAACATTTTTTTTCCTCAGTCTTATTCCTACGTTGAGCCCATTACAATTTTAATCTAGAAAATCGGGAAATAAATTATAGGTTAAATGGCAAATATTTACGGCGTTTGGGTTACATTATTTTTAATTTGTACGGTTTATGTTTTCTAATAGAAGTTTAATTCCAATAAAAAAAAAACTGACCTACGATAATGAGGTCGGGTGCAGACACCGTTATAAGTGAGAAGTTTGGAAGGTAGTATCCAGAGGTAAAATGTAATGTATATCTGTAAGCAACGATAAACCGATGTAAACAAAAAACGATTCTGAGCGAAGTTCAGTTGATAGTGTCCGCTTTGTCAACCGCAATATATATTATGTCAAATTATGGTAAAATAATAACATACAATTTAATTAATGCATAATGTATAATATTATGTATTATATATTTTCATAAAAAAGTTTCGTTTCATATTGTACTGTTTTCCCGTTTTTCTTACGGTATTTCCTATTTATTAGAAAAACTCTTGGACAAATCAAAAAATGACCCCTCAAAAGTACTTTCCTTGTTAGATTTACTTTCAGAAAAAGTTCTATAATGTAAATCGGAACAAAATTGCCGGTAGAAAAGTTATTCACGGGAAAAAAGACCATAATATTATTTTTACCAATACATTTCTTAGATTTTACCGTTTTTCTTTATTTTTTTAGAAAAATTTACAAAAATATAAAATACTTTTATTTTTAATTTTGTTTTTTTATTGTAAGCCAGTTAAAAATATTCATAGAGACCTTTATTTTTTACAGAAAACTTGTATTTGCTTATGTACACTTGGTAAAATTTTAAAAATATGTATAGGTTTTAATATTAAATTTTAACGAATATCATAAATATTATGGCCTATCAAAACGTGTATACCCAATTTTCGCTACGAATTTTTATATTTAGAAATGGTTTATCGCTACTTAAAGTCATAAATTATTAACTTTATGTATCTCACTTCTCGACATCCCATCTATAGTATTGTTTCTCTGTTTTTTTTTTTTAATTTAAGAAACAAGTGGTACTTAAATGTTACAACGCTATTATTATTTGTCGCCCTTATTTTTTGGGGCACATGAATTGATGAATTAATATCTTTTCACGAAGAATTCTCTCGGGCAACAGCTCTAAGGAAGTTTCCCGTCTGCGACTACGATAGGAAACGAGTAATGTATTGTCGAGGACACTCGGGATTTGATCGGTAATCAGTGGACCGTATTATAAAATTCGAATTAAAACCCATACATTTCTCAACTCAATGGGGAATAGTGGAGAGGGGTGCTAAAAGACTCTGAAAACATTGAGTAAATATGTAGAACATAAAAAAAAAAAATACAATTTTTTTTTAAATGACTAAATAGCCGTTAACGCCGCACGGCTGCGTCCGATCTTACTGGAGTTGTTGCCGGTTCCCGTAGGTCATCGGGATGGCAGCACTAGTCGATCACAGGTCACCCAACGATCGTACACACTGGCGGTTTGGGCGCACACGGTAACGAAGTGTCGACGACGAACGTTCGTAACCACTGGCGACCACCACGGTGGCGAGGACGGGCTCTTAGAACGACCGTTGTAGCACAGTACAGTTGAGTAGTTGAGAACGTGGATATCATGCATGCATGAGACCAGTGGCATTTCTATTGGGTGGACGGGGTGACACGGTGCCAGTGCTTTTCTTTTTGTTATACATAACCGTTTTACGTGTATTTCACTTTATTATGGATTATACACTTTTCAATATCGTGCATAGTGCTCTTTTTATATTTTATTAAATAAATAAGTATAATATATTTTTAAATATAATAAAAAAAAAAAAAAAAAAAAAAAAAACGTGTAATTTTGGGTTTGTTTGTTAAATATTTTTTTTTTGTTTAGTATTTTTCAATATGTAATTTTGATTATGCCACTCCATGTGCAGTTTGTCACGAAATTAACGTGTGCGAATACAAATAATAGCATTATAATTATGTATAATATTTAATTTATGTCTTTATCTGGGATTAAAAATAGAATGTAACAAATATTTCAAGTTAACCAACGAATGGGCGTGTATGGATAAGTTATATAAAGATAATACCTATTCCATAAATGTACAGTTTTATAAAAGGTAATTCATAGTTAAGATTTTATGTAAACTATATATTAATTTCAGTCCGATGTGTGGTGTTCATAAAAACATTTTTTTTTACTTCTATATTTTGTTATTCAGCAAATGCAAATAGGATCATAAAACATTTATGTTTTAAATAAAATAGTTTATTTCATAATTTTAACATTTACATTTTTCATTCAATAAATAAAACGCGGTACTGGTAATAGTGGAAATATAACATTACAAAAAATATATATATACATAAATATATGTTTGTATAAATTATAATAAAAATGGTGAACTCGCTGAATGTAAAAACGAATTTTTTCCAATTGAATTGGAAGCTTCTACCGTTGAAAATACATTATTTTTTAGCAGTTTCCGGTAAGTACATTATGCTTAGTAAAACCGTTATCATTAATCTTAATATCATGAATGCGATATTACGAATAATTATATTATTTTTCAACCGTTTTATGTGTTTACAATAATTGACTTCTGAGTTATGGAAGTTAAAAAAAAGTTAAACGAGTTCAAAAATCTTGGGAGTTGATTGAAAATTATAATCATAAATCTTGTAGAAATCTTTCAAATTATAGCGAAGTTTCACACATAAATTACTACATGCAGGGGTTGTAACCTGTATGAGTTCAACTAAAATTATTTACAATTAACTTCCCGATATAACATTACAAAAATTAACATACAACTTTAAAATACTGTTTTTTCAAAAAATAAATATTTACTTTTGGAATCATATTATATTTTAGAATTGCTAAATTAACCTCACTCAAACCCTTTTTTTGTTGTGATCCATTACCCTTATTCGATTTTCAAACAGTTACCTATATTAACAATTCCTTAAACAGATGACATTATTGAAAAAATAAAAAAATAAATTGAGTTCGAATGACTTAAGAAAATAATAAAGCATAAGTGAATTTAATACCTATAACGTTGAGTAAATAATACAATTATCGAATTTGATCGATTTTGAAAATTTAACCATTGAGACTTGAAAGGGGTGACAGAGTTTGTGTGTAAAGATAACTTTCTATAATATTACAGTTAATTCTAACGACTAAGTTGTTGATGTAGTGGACGAAACGTCGTGTAGAAAATACGTTATACAATTCTAAGTGGACAACGTAATAACTATGTATTTAAAATTATTCACAGAAAGGCACGTATCAAGGATGGGGTCCTTATAATAATAAATTATGGAGTAGTTTTCATACATTCATATGTATTCAAATTCTCTACGTATAAATAAATCAGGGTGCCACAACGATATTGAACCCGGTACTAAATACTGATTAAAACCAGTATCTATACAAACGAAAACGAAAAATATGGTAATACTGGAATTTAAAATTAAAATTATAACTGAAAAAAACCTAATTAATAACTAATTTGTAAATGAAATGATTGGCCCGGTATATATTAACGATAACGGAAAGTATGCAATTATTTTCGACCGTGTAATATTTCAGAGATATATGATGGTGGTCAATAAAAACTAGAGAATTGTAGAATGTTCCTCTCGGCTCCCCTACAACACTGTAAAAATTTGTGAAAATAGTAATTTTGGTTATGTTATTATACGAAAAAATTAACATTATTGTTTGAATTATGAAAAATGTTTAATATTATAATTTTATGTCGGATAAAGTTGAAATCGAAAAGGACTGATACTGGTATTCTTAATCAAAACCGTTACCGAAAAACAATTTTAATATCTCACATTTAAAGCGACATTTTTTTTTTTTTTGTTTTTTAGTCTTAATTATCGAAGTAAATTACCTAACTATTCATAACTGACTATTTCTATTTGACCAATGCATTAAAATTTATATGTCCACCCCAGACTTATCTGTCAAACAGTTGCCCGCAACATCAATGTAATGAGCATAACATTGGTATCAAAAAATTATCGGGAAACGTTTTCCCTCGGATGTAGGACGACCCTAAACGACAACAAACTATGTATGTTTTCCATTCAAATAGAATGTTCGTACGATCCGTCATCGTAATATTAGAATGGTTGTAAACGAATGTCCGTTTTTGAAAAAAACGATTTGACTGCATTTCAAAACCGTCAAATTGTATGATAATCGTGTTATGTGTTATCCCGATTCAGCCACCGCGCCGATTATCCCGTTCATGTCAACCATGTCAAAACAACGAGGTTATTCGCCGTTCGCCGTCGGTGTGATATTTACGGTATCCCCGTTACCGTCGTTGGTGATGAGACCACTCGTTGGGGCCATTGTGGACAAGTACAAATGTCCCAAGTTGGTGCTGATGATGACCATAGTGGCGGGTTTCACGGCGGTGTGCGCTCTGATGCTNCTGTTTTGGCTGTACTTGACCGTGGTCGTAATATTTTACACGATTATATCGACCCGAAACATTGCGGACGACACGATCTGTGTAAATCTCTTGGGTAAATCTTCCACTATAACTGTCTTGTCCTGTACTTATTAATTAACACTCTGTTCCACTTATCCTCAATCACTTTCCTTCGAGTGTTACTCTCTATTCATCATGCTTACTGTTGATCTTCTCCGAATTCACTCCTATCATCAGCATAATATCGTACACCGTAATACCACTTCCTACCTGTTGTTTAATTTGCTTAATTCTTGTTTTAGAACTTCTCATAGTGTTTGACAGAATTTTAATTCGGCTGTCGACCCAACGCAACCACATTTATTGCTTCGTATGATAGGTAGAAAGTACCGCGATCCTCTTCCACAGGGAGCAATTTGAAAATATTAAAAATACGTAATAATAATATTATAGATAATGTTGTATTGGCCATTTACTTGTAGAATGGTTGAATGATGTTCGGCTAATTCCGGGCTATTTTTATAATCTTATAATAGCGAATAACTGAATTACAAAATTAATCAATATTCAGGTTCAACAACCTAACAAATCGATAGAGTTTTTTTCGGATACATGATATCTTAAATTTGTGTATCGGCCTTATACCTAAGAGTTCGACTGGCCACGATGCCTTTATAAGTCGTAGAACCTCTATGCTATAGCCTATATGTAGACTAAATGCGGCCATGATCTTAAGGTATCTTTAGCATAGGTTATTTCCCTCGAAAATTTATGTCGTTTCGAAAAAAAAAAATTCGTAATTTAAGGTAATTTAGTAAACATAAAATTAGTAATCACGTGTGACCGGGGGTTGTATTTACGTTAGCTAAAAATCCGAAAATGTTTTTTTTTTTTTTTTTACTCGAGTAGGAGCATGTACTACATTTAGATCTATCTTTAAGAAGGGTGAGCATTAACAAGTTAAACAGTTAAAGATTGAATTTATTTAAACAATGAATTTTACAATAAAACTATAATTTTTTGATAATTTTACAAATTAATTTTTACTCCAATTTAATAAATAACGAATTAATCTTGAAACAATCAGGGTTAAGTTAATTTCAATTTATTTTCACTTTAACACAATATTAAATATTCTATATATAAACTGTATTTGAATACCGTACCATAAACAATAATATATTGACCGGATTATTTTATATTAGGTATCAGGTATTTTATAAAAAAAATAACTTTTCAAGTGGTAGGTCATTAAATAGTTTCAATTAACTTAACAGTGTTAATATTATTCGTTGGATTAAACACAATTGCCTACGTTCGTTATTATCGTGCGATAATTATACCTATTTAAGCTACACGGAGTATAAAATCCATAAAAATGTATAGCGATATTTATAAGCATAAGCTTATAGATGTTCGTGAATTAAAATTTAGGTGTTTTAAAATAATATTCAATTTTCCGTAGTTCAGATAAAATCATTGTACTAGATTATTATTAAGTATACAGTATATACGTTTGAAAACGTTTCACACATGTTCATACACAATAGTGTTGTTAAAAACGACAAACTTACACAATTTATTATAACATTCGATTAAAAGCCTGTAAGGAGGTAAGGAGGCATTTTGTCTCACTAATTATACGTCTCGTGAGATCAAAATAGCAAATTAGTTATGAAATGATATTAAAATGAATTAGTGATCCGTATCCCTATCTCCATCCATATTAATCTCCTTGGTCAACACTGCACCTACTTACTTAATACTCTTAACTATATCATTAATATTTTTTCATTAACGTTCTAATGTTCCGCGAGTGGCAATCCCGCCGGGCAAAACGACAATGTTAGATTTTCTAGATTTTCGTCAATCGTGACCATAGCCCTATTGTTTATTCGTTTCCGCCTAGGTGAAGACAAACAGAAGTATGGTGAACAACGGGTGTGGGCATCAGTTGGATGGGGTACTATGTCCATCGTATCTGGAGCCTGCGTAGACTGGTACAGCAAGGGCCAAGATCACAAAAACTATTTACCATGTTTTGTCAGTACACTGACTTTTTACGCCTTTGACTTTTACGCAGTGTCAAAAATCCAGGCAAGTATCTATTACACAAATCATGCGAAAATAGAGAAACCCATTTTCTAAGACGAATTTTCAGTGTTTACTCAAAAACAGTCTCTGTGTGTGTAAGTGAAATACAAAATTACATTTGCATTGACAAAACATTCTCTCACTACTGATTTATGATATGATATTATTCATTATACCGATGAACATAATAATAATATGGATTGCTAATATTACCAAAAATGTTTTAAAATGAAATTATATAATAAATTATAAATATACTCGAACATAGTGGGGTGGAATTTTAATTTATTTTAAACAATTTAAGAAAGCCCACTATTGAAGCATGAACATTTCTCGGTTACTTAACTTTTTTTAAACAATAAATCCGTATACAATATTGAAAGA